>JAJHZJ010000973.1:0-63670 GCA_023548195.1 Bettongia penicillata ogilbyi
TCAGTATTTCCTTTCTTTATCCTTTGTCCATTTCATCATGCCCTTTTTATAAATGGTTTGTGCTTATTGTTTCTCTCCTTTTTCAGGCCTATAACAACTTGCTTTTATGGAATGAAATGATACCCTTCATTTATACCTTGGTGTGAATTTAAGGCTTGTAAGACAATTATAGAATTTGGAACCAGAAGGGAGCTAAGAAATCATCTAGCTCAATATTCTTATTTTATTGGTGAGAAAACCTAAGGCCAAAAAGATTTTTTCCCTCTTAAAAGTGTTTCAAATATAAGTCATACCAGGGGTGGGAAACTTGCAGCTTCAAGGCCACATGTGACCTTCTAGGTCCTTAAGTACAGCTCTTTGTCTGAATCTAAACTTCACAGAACAAATCCTCTTAATAAAAGAATCTGTTCTGTAAAACTTGGACTCAGTCAAAAGGCCATGCCCACGGACATAGAAGTCCACATCTGACCTCAAGGCCACAGATTCCCCATCCCTAAGTTATACAGTGAGGAAGATATTTGCAGTGTGTTTATATATGTGAGTGGGCAAGGGAGGGAGGGAGGAGATTTGGTGTGGTACTTCAAAGCCTTGAAATCAAACACTATGATTGTTCTGAGATTTACCTCTAGTTTCTTTCACAATACAGAAAGTCACCTGTTGGAGGCAAGAAGTAGCTACAGCTCATCCAGAAACAATGGCCTTTATTAACTTTATATGGTACAAGATGGAAAGTGGAGGTGTTAACTGAGGATGGTTATCTTTTGCTTACTATCCTCTCTAACACAGTTATGTGTAGCATTAGTGCCATGTAGCCACACCCCATGCCATTGTTCAAAGATTTAATGATGACAATATTATGCTATATAAAGAAAAGAGAGCAGATAGGTGGCGCAGTGAATAGAGTACAGGATCTGGAGTCATAAAGACTCATCTTTCTTAATTCAAATCTGGCCTCAGACACTTCCTATTTGCATGATCCTGGGCAAGTCATTTCACCCTATATGTCTAAGTTTCCTCATCTGTAAAATGATCCAGAGAAGAAAATGGCAAGCACTCCAATATCTTTGTCAAGAAAACCCCAGATGGGGTCATGAGTTGGACAGAACTGAAAACTGACTCAACAATAAAGAAAAGAGAGGAAGTATCTCAGAATGCATTGATATAATTCCTACTTCTGGCCTCTGAAAATGGTACAATCTCTTTGCCCAGGACTTTCATATGTGGGTTTCATATAGTCTATTTTTTCTGTATTCTCCTCTTTGCGCCTACTATATATAACATTTTCAGAAATTACCAGTGTTTCTGAAGCAATAAGTTGGAATGGATCTTTGAGCTGACTCACATGAAGTAGTTAATAGCTGTGAAAATCAAAACTTAGAAAGGAAAAAAATGATATATTTTCAGTTATCAAAGATGCACTTGAAAAACATCACTTCCTATAAAATAAATTTTTCTTAAAGAATTTCCCACACACCCTTTCTTAAAAGAGAGAATGTACTATTCTCTATGTTAGAAAATGGACAGCAACAGACATACCTATTTTCTAAAGTAGATGGGAAATAAAACTGTTCTTATGGATATCTAAGTGTATCCAGTGAGTTCATAGTTCAGTGGATCATGGTAGGATACATCCTTCACACGGATGAAAGCTGCATCCTTTCTACATCTTAACTTGTGAGACTTTTACTTATATTCTTCCATAATTCCTTTTGATTTTTTGATTCGATCCAGACTCTTATCGTTGGTAGCACTCTTATCCTTGCTCCCGCTTACTTTTCTAGTCATCAGTCTTGGGAATTACATCCTCCTTTGTGCCATTTCTTGTATATAAATCATTACTGGTCATTTGCTGTGACCTGTTTATACACACCATATGACTCTATACTCTCCTTTGGAATCATTTGCAGTTATGATTGTTCGCAACTTGTGGTATTTCATGAGTCAAACAAATAGCAACAATGGAAGACTACAGACATAAAAGAGATTTTTGTTTTTATCAAGAGGCCACTTGGGAATGTAGAAAGTACAGAGAAAATTTAACCTAGTTCATTCTTTTCCTTCTGTTCAACTTTGGGTCTCAATCATTGTCAATCTGCAAAACTTGCCTAAAGTACATCAATAGTCCTGCCCATATAATCACATATTAGGTGGTCTAGTAGATAGAGTTCTGAGCCTGGATTCAGGAAGACTGATTCGCATGAGTTCAAATCTGATCTCAGGCATTTACTAGCTGTGTGACTCTGACCAAGTCATTTAATCCTGTTTGCTTCAGCTGCTCGTCTATAAAATGGGGAAGCACCAGAGAAGGAAACAGCAAATCACTTCAAGCATCAAAAATGCCAGATGAGGTCACAAAGAATCAGATGGTACTGAACAATAATCTGGAAATAAGCATGGTTCATTACTTCCCCCCCATGTGAATTATTAGGCTGAATTTCTTCATTGTCTGGTTAATGTTATTTAGGTGGAGTTACAGTATTCCAAGGTTTCAGGCAATCAGCATGATATTACAGTTCTTCAATGCCCTCAAATCTGTGTTGACTCCAGCATGAATTTTTGCAATGTATGCCTAGTCAGATCTAATGGGAGTGAGATTTGGATTGGACCCTGAATGGAAAAGCTCCTGAACTTTTTCACAAATTTAACCTGTCCCCTAAACCCAGATACCTGGCATTTGCCTAAGGCAGATGACCTCTACCAGTCAATAACCCTTTTAACAAATATTTCATTGTGTCCCTCACTGTCTGTACCTGGCCCACCCCAGGCTACTTGTCACTCTTTAATCCCATCCAGATCTTCCCATAGTCTTTCTGTGTAAAAGTATCAATTATTTTCTCATTATATGCTCAGATTCTTAAAATCCGATCCACTAGTACTGGCATTACAAATACTGCATACTCACTAGAAATCTCACCCATCCCAACTAGTATCAAAATAAACTTACTACTTGGACTGAAAGAAGGCTTGAAAGGTCAAGTTCTTTTGAGGTAGACCCATGCCCTTCCATTTTGAATTTCTCAGCACCCTTAGATGACAAAAGTTCCATCTCTCTTCCCTATCTTTGTCCCGTTTCATATCACTTTCACTTCCTCATTTTAACGCTCTGGGCTTTGAGATGGAAGGGGCTAATTACAGAAATTCCACTGGAATTGATGAAGAAAATGGTTTACTGAGTACTGATTTGCAAACCTCTCAGCACAGGAGGGGAGTCAGGTGGACCTGGGGGAGAGAGAAGTATGGGACTGTCAGCAATAACAGTGTCTCTTCCTGGGGCTATCAGCCCACAGACCAAATGTGTGAAAGTCACTTTCTTTCATTCCTCATGCTTCATTGAAGTTCTTAGTGTTTATGACTGGTAATTACTAATAGGATCGATCACCAGAGCCAGGCCTAAGCAAAATTGTAGAATAGGTGAGGTTTTCTTTTGGTCCCACAGTCTGCTTATTCTTTCTATTTATCTCTTTGTAGTCTTCCTTTTTAACACTTCCTAGACATCCTCATGTGTTTCCCCTCCTCATCGTAAAAAGGTCAATATCAGGAAACAGTTAAAGACTGGATCTGTAGGGGAGGAGCCAAGATGGTGGAGTAGAAAGACTCACATATGCTAGCTCCTAAACCACAACCCATAAAATACCTGTAAAGAGGAACTCCCAACAAATTCCGGAGCAGTAGAAGCCACACAACAATGGAGTGGAGGATATTTCTGTTCCAGAGAGACCTGAAAAACTGACACCAAAGGTCCATCACTCACCGGACCCAGAGCAGTTCCTTGGCTGCAGATCTGAGCAGGCTTCAGGGACGGAATCTCCAGTGGCCACGCAGGTCCATCCACCCACAGACACTAAAGGTTAGTGAGAGAGCCAGTTTGGCTTCCCAAAAGGGGACCAGGGTGTCCGCATAACTCAGGCCCCCTCGGGGGCAGCAGCCGTTGGGGGCTCCCAAAGCAGCTAGGAGCTCGGATCCATTATTGAAGATCTCCACATAAACGCCCTGAGGGAACTGAGCCCTGTGAGGCGGCCCTTCCCCCACCTGAGCACCTGAACTTAATCTCACACTGAATAGCAGCCCTGCCCCCACTGAAAGCCCTGAGTCTGGGAAGCAGTATTTGAATCCCAGACCCCAAACACTAGCTGGACAGATCTGGAGGTGAGGTGGGTGTGGAAAGGAATCTCGGAAGTCAAGTAACTGGCTGGGAAAATGCCCAGAAAAGGGAAAAAAAGTGAGACCATAGAAGGTTACTTTCCTGGTGAACAGATATCTCTTCTCATCCTTTTAGATGAGGAAGAACAATGCTTAAAATCAGGAAAAGATATAGATGTCAAGGCTTCTGTATCTCAAACATCCAAAGTAAATATTCAATGGGCTCAGGCCATGGAAGAGCTCAAAAAGGACTTTGAAAATCAAGTTAGACAGGTGGAGGAAAAACTGGGAAGAGAAATGAGAGAGATTCAAGAAAGGCATGAAAAACGGGTCAAGACTGGATCTGTGATTTTATTTTTATGGGGAAAGATGTGGGAACTCCATCTACTGAAGCAGATAGAACCTTCTCAGTAACTATGAGTTTCAGAGTCTTAGAGAGTTGTCAAAGTTATGAAAAAAGGAATTGATCCATGCAGTACTTACTTCAATATTTCAAAAGATCCACATTGTCACTGTTCTGGGTAATCCCCTACTCAATAAATTCCAGCCTAAAAAAGACCAAAGTCTCTCATTGCATCCTGGGCCATCTCCAGTTATCCTGATGAATATCTGGTCACTGGACCCAAATGGCTCAGGAGAAGAAAGTGATGTTGATGACTTTGCACAGCCCTCCCTCACTCAAAACAAAGTCATGTGCAAGTCATGTCATCATTTCTCTGATGTCATGGTCTTCTTCGAAATTTCCTTCTCCAGCTTATTTTTCAGAAGATGAAATTGAGGTAAACAGGGTTAAGTGACTTACCCAAGGTCACATAGCTAGTAAATATTTGAGGCTTGGTTTGAACACAGGCTTTTCTTGACTCCAGGCTTGGTACTGTGTTCACTGTGCCACTGTTTTCCATTCTCATTTTTTCCTCCTAGCTTCTGTGATTTCCTTCAAGTCTCAGCTAAAATTCTACCTTCTACAGGAGATGTTCCTATCTCCCTTAATACTGGTACTTTCTCTGATGATTATTTCCAGTTTATCCTATATGTAGCTTGTTTGTAAAATATAGCTGTTCGTGCATTGTTTCCACCATTGTGAGCTTTTCTTTACTTTTGTTTGTGTCTCCAGTGGTTAGCCCAGTAACTGGTGTATTTAGGTGTTTAATTAATGCTTATTAACTGACTAACTGATGGAGACTGTAATCTCACCACACTTTAATTGTTAGATGATCTTCATAATTTACGGTGGTCAAGAAAATACATTCTTTTGTGGAAAGTCTTTGTTAATGAGGCAATTAGACTAAATGTAAATGATTGCTAATGGTCATTTTAAAGTTCTAACTGTCCCAGGGATATTTGTATTTTAACATAAACCAAAGTATTAAATTAAAGTGAAAGATCAATCTATTGATCAGTAGACTTTTTTTAATGTACCAAGAACTAGGCTGGGCCCTGTAAATAAAAAGACAGAAATAGAGTTTGACCTCAAGGAGCTCACAATCTTTTTTTTAAAATAAGTTTTTATTTTGCATCACCATTCTCCCAGTATTCTTCTCTGTTCCTTCCCAGAGAGCTATCTCATAGATCAATTTTTTTTAACAAAAAAGAAGAGAGGAAACACAAGCAAATTGATCAGTGTATCAAAAATTATGTAATTATGTTTGATGTTGTAGACCTTCTGTCTCTTCATAGGATTGGGCAGGAGTGTCTTCTCATGTCTTTTCTTTGAAGCCAAGATTATTCTTTGCAATTTTGGAACATTCTCTTTAGATTGTTTTGTTGTGATTTTCCTTTCCATTTACAAGGCTCTAATCCTGGGCAGTTAGGTGGCAAAATGGATAGATTGTGGGATAGGCAAGTGGGAGAAAGTGACAGGGAAAAGAATTATTTCTTTCTTCTTAGTGTTTCATATTAATAAGTATCTAGGCAGAAATATAGTGTCTGCTGCAGACAGAGGTCTGTATTTCAATAAATAGCAGCTAGATGGCACAATGGATAGGGTGCCAGATCTAGAGTCAGAAGATCAGAGTTGAAATATGGCCTTAGACACTTACTAATTGTGTGACCTTGGGCAAATCACCCAACCTCTGTTTTCTTCAGTTTCCTTGTGTGTAAAATGAGTATGATACTAACTTCCAGCAGTTATTGTGAGGACAAAATGAGTTAATAATTGTCAAGTATTTAGCATAATGCCTAGCGTGTAGTAGGCGCTTTGTAAATGTTACCTATTACTAATCATTGAATATGTTGTTTTCTTGGCATTGTTCACTTCACCTTGTATCAGCCCTTTTCCATATTTCTCTATGTTCATCATATTGTTTCTGACAGCACAGTGATGTTTCATGATATTTTTGTGCCACAATTTGTTTAGTTCTTCCCCTGCTGATAGGCATTTATTTTGTTTCCAGTTGCCTGTTACTACAAAAAAATGCTGTTAAAAATAGTTTGGTATACCTGGAAGATTGTGTCTAAATGCTTCCATTCTGTCAAGGATAATATAATATACATATATGAAGCTCTGATGGTGAAATTTTAGGCATATTCTAGCAGATAAAGGAGACTTGGAGAGTACAACATCTTCCTGATATTCCTGATTCCACATCATGTAAGTAGCCACGTTGTCAGAGGTCTTCATTCTCTCTGCTCTGACTACTAATCTAAGGGCAAGGAATGTCTCAGGAAGGGTATGTCAAGGATAAAGCAAATAGATAGACCTGGAAGGCCATTCGTTTATCAATCAATGATGCCTTGCTTAGGGAACCTGGTCTTCGTTCTCTTTTTCTCATTGCCCTAGATACACATGACTAGTAGAATTTCCTGAGCTCATTCTCTTAGAGCCAGGGGTCCATAATTTTTCTGTGCCATATATCCCCTTCTCAAAATAATATTGCTGTTGTGATTCGATTTTTTAAAAAAGGAAATGCTAAATTTCAGTTATAGGTTAATGAAAATAAAGATGGATTTTCCCTCAATCTAAATTCTTGGACCCCTGGAATCTGATCATTGTCCTAAGGGATTATAATCACTGGAATCAACTCCAAGCTGTCTTTATAAACTCCCAAGTATTAACATGATGGACTTTAGATTCTGGCTTCCATAATAGCCTTATGAACTGTGTTGCCATGTTAAATCTGTGTCCACTGCCTATTCTTGCTTACTGAATTACTTACAAAATGGGTGGCCTTATGTTTTACACTCTACTGAATTATCTTATTGCTGGTTCATGAGCAATTATGAGTCTCTGTGTGTGTCTACAAATACGTTAGCCAGATTTCAAAGTTCTTTGTCGTTTTTCAGTCCCTATTTCCGTGGTTATTGTCGAAATTCCTCCATCCATGAGAACAGCTTAGCTGTAGGGATGATCTAGCTATATCTCAGAGAAGTTTCTTTAGTAGGATGAGTTCACAGACCCCATCTGGAAAACTGCATAAGTATTTCTGCACAGTTTCCTACACTTCTACTATAAATGAAGTAGTTTTAAGAACCAACATTTCAGTCATAGCCTGTTTATCAGAGGGAAATCATCCACTATAGCCAACGATGATGTCAACATTTTTTTTGTCAAGGCATCTGGGCTTAAGTGACTTGAGTAGGGTCACACAGCTAGTGAGTGACAAGTATCTGAGACTGGATTCAAACTCAGGTCCTCCTCACTCCAGAGTCAATGCTCTATCCACTGTGCCATCTAACTGCCCTGTTATTAATCTCTGAAAGAGAGAGAAAATGGCTCAGGTATGGAAACTCAGGTATGGGAACAGAGGCATAAATTAAGCATTGTTTCCATAGGTAAAATTCTGGGTACTATTTATCTATTTATTGTTCAGAGTTGTAATTATTATGGGTCAAATAAAAGGGACTCTGTCCCATGGTACGAGCATCTAGGGGGAGGGGAATGTATTGTCTCCTGCTTTCATCCCCATCTAGATGTCTCTCCTCAAGTTTCTCCACTAGCCTATATCACTATACAGACAGTAAGAGCACTAGAGTCAGAAGGTCTGGGTTCAAGTTCCTTCCCTTCTACATAGGACGAATCACTTAACCTCCCTAGACAACCATTTTCTCATTTGTAAAAGACAGAGGTTGCCCTAAAGACATCCCTTCTAATGATTTATGAACTAGTCCAGGATCTGCTCCCCTGGGGTGCCCCCACAATGGCATCCATTCTTTGGGCAGATCCTTCAAGTAGGATCACCCCATTTCCTAGTGTGAGAGAAACCATTATCATGCTCTCCTCCTTGTTGTTCCCTCCTTCCATTCATTTTTTTTTTGCTCTATTCAAAATTATTCTAAATATAGCTCTGTCCTTATATTCTAGGGATTAGAAGACTTTTGGTCTATTCTGTCCTTTATTTTGTTTTCTCTTGCCTTTATCAATTTGTACTGTAGCTCTAATATTTTAATGGACTTTTTAATCTGTGGCTATAAATCTCAGATATAAAGAACATTAATTAAAAAAATTAACAAGGTGCTCATGCACTCATTTCCTCACTTTCACTGAAATCACTATTTCAACCCCACAAGACATCTGGAACTAAAGTTGGTAAGGCAGGGGAGAGACTACATGGCAGTAGCACCAAAGATTAGTGATTGCAGATAAATGGAGGTTACCATGGGAGAGGAGAAGAGGCAGAAATAATGGGCATAAAAGCAGGGAGTTAAATGAATGGAAGGAAACTAATTCAAAAGTCTCAGTAAGATTCATAAATCAATAGGTAGAATCACACTAAAGAGATGGTTTCTCAGACTTTATTAAGATGGTGTCTATGAAGATTACTCTTTGGCTTGTGGGACAATATTTTATTTTCTACAGTTCTTTATAATCTTTGGAAATGATATGGCTGAGCTTGGTTTAATACTTATGTATTCATTCCAGGTCAATTCCTCCTGAAGTAATGTTGAAGGAAAAAGATGAATTTCCCACAGGACTCTAGCGTCTATGTCAAGGGGAGGGAGTAAATACCTGGAGAGATGCTTGGAGGGGTTGTAGCTCCATTTCTTGTTGTTATCATGATTAGGGGAATTTTGCTGTAGGGCCAAAGACCTGGTAGCACTTTCTCCTTCCCTACCTTAAGAGATTTAAGAAGAAAGTGTTAAGACACACTGCATAAACCCAGTTAAGTCTCCTATTAGTCTAGTAAGATCAATCATTTCTTCTCCAGTCAAGAAAGGAAATATCACTTTTTAATGGAGACATTTCATTGCTAGGGACCAAAGCTTCATCACAAAAGTGTCTTGAAATCCTTTTGCCCTCAAGGAAAGAACTTGGAGAGTGCTAGAGTGTTAGAAAAAACTCAACACTAACTTGATCAATTTTATGCAGGCCATTAGCAGGGAATATTTTGCACTAGAGATTTCTTAGAACAAGCAGTTCAGAACTTTTAGCAAATAAATCATTAATTATTCAAATAGAACTGCTATTAATGAAATCCTGTGTGATTCACTAGTACTAATATTTACAGGGGGATGTTCAGCTAGTTGCATAAAGTTGATAAGCATGTGCAGTAGGGATACAGCAGAAATGTCTCTTTCTGAGGCTTTTGATTCCGGTTGAATGGGGCTTTCCTACCAGTTGGAAGTTGCTTCCTTTAAGTTCCAACTAAAATTTCACCTTCTACAAGAAATCTTTCCTCTTCTTCTTCAACGCTAGTGCCTTTTCTCTGAGATTACCTCCAATTTATGCCAAATGTAGCTTGTTTGTACATAGTTCTTTACATGTTGTCTCCCTCAGATAGAGAGCAGGGACTGCCTTTTGCTTCTCTTTGTATCCTCATCACCAAGCACACTTCTTGGCACATTTATTTTTGTTATTCAGTCATTTTTCAGTCGTGTCCGACTCCTCAAGACCTATTTGGGGTTTTCTTGAGAAACAAGGTAGAGTAATTTGCCACTTCCTTCTCCAGCTCATTTTATAGATGAGGAAACTAAAGCAAACAGAGTTAAATGACTTGTCCAGGGTCACGCAACTAGGACATATCTGAGACCAGATTTATACTCAGATGTTCCTGAGTCCAGGCCCTGTACTCTATCCTCTGTACTGCCTAGCTGCTTCTCTTGGTATGCTCCTCTTGGTATTGATTGAGAAGCAGGGTAGCATTTTAGGAACTTTTCTTCTCCTCTAAAACTTCAATTTTCAGGGAGTGGGACAGGGGCCTTCTGGTCTGATAGGAAGCTTTCAATGAGAAATGTATCAAGTGAAATTGGTTGAGAGTTAATTGACTGCAAACACCTATTTTCAGAGAAGAGTGAGCTCAAAGAATCCCAGGGAAGGAGGGAACCTAGAAAAACTTAGTGTCCAGGTTTAAGGTGTTGTTCCTGAGATATCTATCCTGATCAAACCAGAGCTGGAATATTGTGTTTAATTATGGGTGAATTTTAGTAAGGACACTGACAAACTGAGGAGCATCCAGGGTGGTTAGTGAAGGGCCTTGAGGCAAATTTAGGTTTGATAAGAAAAAAATCTCCTAACAGAAAGACCCCAAGGTGGAAAGGACTGATTCAGGAGGTAGCAGCTTCTATCTCACAGGAGGCCTTCAGGTAACAGAAAGTTGGGTACCTATCAAGTATAATGTAGAGGATAGTCTTGTTAAGAAATAGTTTGAATGAATTGAAATACTTCTGAAAATACTTCTTATTTAGAGGTTCTGTGATTCTGATTCTAGACAGTGGGGAGAATAAAAGGATAAAATAGCACCTGTTCTTGCTTGTGGCTGATGCATAATAAACGTTCTTAATCAATAGAGCTGGACTTGGGACATAGGCTGACCCATTCCTATCCATTAGATGACCATGGAGTAGTGAATAGTGCTGCAAATAATGTCAACATTTAGGCCTACATCATAAAGCAACCAAGGTACCTTGTGTCTCCACTGGACAGTTATGTGTTCCTGAGGAGACCAGAGATTTAAAAAAAAAAAGACTAAGGTTAATTCCTGTTTCTAGAACTATTCCCTTTTTAAGTTAATTCACTTATTTTTAGTTTTCAACATTCATTTCCATAAATTTTAAATTTTCTCCCACTCACTCCCCTCCTCCCTCCCCAAGATGGCATGCAATCTGATGTAGGTGCTACATATATATTTCTATTAAAAGTATTTTCACATTGTCATGTAAAGAACAAATATAAGGAATGGGAGAAACCATGAGAAAAAACAAACAAAAATAATATGGTGTGTTTCACTGTGCATTCGGACTCCATATTTCCCTCTCTGAAGGTGATAGCTTCCCCCATCATGAGTTCCTTGGAAATATTTTATGTCCTTGCCTTACTGAGAAGGGCCAAGTCTACCAAAATCAGTCATCACAGATTGTGTCTGCCACTGTGTACAATGTTCTCCTGGCTCTGCTCACCTCACTCAGCATCAGTTCACACAAGTATTCCCAGATTTTTCTCTACTTGTTCATAATTTCTGCTAGCACAATAGTAGTCCATTACATTCATATACCACAACTTGTTCAGCCATTCCCCAATTAATGTCCATCCCCTCAATTTCCAGTTCTTGACCATGACAAAAAGAGCTGCTATAAATATTTTTGTACGTGTGCATCTTTTCCCATTTTTATTATGTCTTTGGGATACAGCTCTAGAAGCAGTATTGCTGATCCAAGCATATGCAGAGTTTTATAGACTTTTGGCCATAATTACAAATGGCTCTCCAGAATGGTTGGATCAGCTCACAGCTTCACCAGTAATGAATTAGTGTTCCAACTTTCTCATATATTGTCCAATAGTTATCATTTTTCTGTTTTGTCATGTTAGCCAGTCTGATAGGTGTGAGGTACACCTCAGAGTTGCTTTGATTTTCATCTCTCTAAACAATACTGATTTAGACATTTTTCTTATGATTATAAATTTATTTTATATATATTTATTTATATAATTTATATTTAGTTTCTTCCTCTAAAACTGCCTGTTTATATTCTTTGATCTTGTAAATTTGACTCAATTCTCTATATGTTTTAAAAATGAGGTTTTTATCACAAAATCTAGTTGTGAAAATTTTTTTCCAGTTTTCTGGTTCCCTCCTAATATTGGCTGCACTGGCTTTATTTGTACAAAAACTTTACACTTTGAAATAATCAAAATTATCCATTTTGCATTTCATAATGTTTTCTATCTCTTGTTTGGTTATAAATTTCTCCTTTCTCCATAAATCTGACAGATAACCTTTTCCTTGCTCCCCTAATTTTTTTTTATCTTATCAGTATTTAATACCTAGATCATGTATGCATTTGGACTTTTTTCTTGTGGATGGTGTCAGGCATTGGTCTATGCCTAGTTTATGCCTTACATTCAGTTTTCCCAGCAATTTTTGTTGAACAGTGAGTTCCTCTCCCAGAGGGTGGAGTTTTGTTTTTTTCCTTAATAATTTATTTATTTATTTATTTATTTAACTTTTTACATTCATTTTCACAAAATTTTGAGTTCCAAATTTTTTCCTCCTTTTTTATTCCCCTCCCCCCACCCCAATACCCCAAGCAATCTAATTTTCCCTATCTCCAATCTGTCCTCTCTTCTGTCATCCCTCCCTTCTCTTGTCTCCATCTTCTCTTTTGTCCTGTAGGGCCAGATGACTTTCCATTCCTCATTAACTGTATGTCTTCTTTTCTAGTAGCAACACAAAACTAAACAGTTGTTCCTAAAACTTTTAGTTCTAAATTCTCCCCATCCCTCCCTCCCCACCCATTCCCTTTGGGAAGGCAGGCAATTCAGTATAGGCCATATCTGTGTAGTTTTGCAAATGATTTCCCTGATAGTCGTGTTGTGTAAGACTAACTGAATTACACTCCATCCTATCCTTCCCCTCATTGTTTCTCTTCTGTCTTTTGATCCTGTCCCTCCCCAAGAGTGTTGACTTCAAATTGCTCCCTCCTCCCTTTGCCCTCCCTTCCATCATCCCCCCCCTTGCTTATCTCCTTCTCCCTGACTTTCCTGTACTGTAAGATAGGTTTTCATACCAAAATGAGTGTGCATTTTATTCCTTCCTTTAGTCAAATGTGATGAGGGTAAACTTCTTGGTTTGGTTTTGTTTTTTTTTCTCAGCTCTCCTCTTTTTCCCTCCACTAAAAAGTCTCCTACTTGCCTCTTAAATGACATATAATTATCCCATTCCATTTCACCCTCTTTCCTCCCACTACATTTCTCTCTCAGCATTTACCTTAATTTCTTTTAAGGTATGGTCCCATCCTATTCAGTTCAATCTGTGCTCTCTGTCTCTGTATGTGTGTGCATGTGTGTATGTGTGTGTGCGTGCATGCGTGTACGTGTGTGTGTGATCCCACCAACTACCCAGATACTGAAAAGTTTTAAGAGTTACAAATATTGTCTTTCCATGTGGGAATGTAAACAGTACACTTCTGGTAAGTCCCTTAAGACTTCTCTTTGCTGTTTACTTTTTCATGCTTCTTCTCATTCCTGTGTTTGAAAGTCAAATTTTCTTTTCAGCTCTGGTCTTTTCATCAAGAATGCTTGAAAGTCGTCTGTTTCATTGAAAGACCATATTTTCCCTTGAAGTATTATACTCAGTTTAGCTGGGTAGGTGATTCTTGGTTTGAGTCCTAGTTCCTTTGACTTCTGGAATATCCTATTCCACGCCCTTCAATCCCTTAATGTAGAAGCTGCTAGATCTTGAGTTATCCTGATTGTATTTCCACAGTACTGGAATTGTTTCTTTCTAGCTGCTTGCAAGATTTTCTCTTTGAGCTGGGAGTTCTGGAATTTGGCCACAATGTTCCTAGGAGTTTCTCTTTTTGGATCTCTTTCAGGTGGTGATCGATGGATTCTTTCAATACTTATTTTGCCCTCTGGTTCTAGAATCTCAGGGCAGTTTTCCTTGATAATTTCTTGGAAGATGATGTCTAGGCTCTTTTTTTGATCATGACTTTCAGGTAGTCCCATAATTTTTAAATTGTCTCTCCTGGATCTATTTTCCAGGTCAGTTGTTTTTCCCATGAGATATTTCACATTCTCTTCCATTTTTTCATTCCTTTGGTTTTGTTTGGTGATTTCTTGGTTTCTCATAAAGTCATTAGACTCCATCTGTTCCATTCTAATTTTGAGAGAACTATTATGTTCAGTGAGCTTTTGAACCTCTTTTTCCATTTGGCTAATTTTGCTTTTGAAAGCATTCTTCTCCTCATTGGCTTTTTGAACCTCTTTTGCCAATTGAGTGAGCCTATTTTTCAAGGTGTTATTTTCCTCAGCATTTTTTTGGGTCTCCTTTACCAAGGTATTGACCCGTTTTTTCATACTTTTCTTGCATCTCTCTCATTTCTCTTCCCAGTTTTTCCTCCACCTGTTTAACTTGCTTTTCAAAATCCTTTTGAGTTCTTCCAAGGCCTGAGCCCATCCGACATACCCCTGGGATGTCTGGGGTACTGCGGCCCCGCCCTCCACGTCTTTCCCTGATGGCAAGAATATTTCCTCGTCAGATCCGGAAGTCAGGATCATTTGCATCTGTTCGAAAAAACTTTCTATAGTCTTATTTTTCTTCCCTTTTCTAGGCATTTTCCCAGCCAGCTACTTGACTTCTGAGATTCCTGTCCACCCCGCCTAGATCCACCCAGCCAGTGCTTGGGATCTGAGGTGCAAACGGGCTTTCCGCGGCAAGCTTTAGTTCAGGTGCTGGGGTGGGGGCAGGGCCACCTCCCAGGCTCAGCTCCCTCAGGGGCTTTATGCAGAGACCTTCAAGAACGGAGTGGGTGGGGGTGTGGGGCGCCCCGCCTCCCAGGCTCAGTTCCCTCAGGGGCTTTATGCAGAGGCCTTCAGTAATAGAGCGGAGTGGGGCAGGGTCAGTCTCCCAGGCTCAGCTCCCTCAGGTTGTTTATGCAGAGATTTTAAGTAATGAAGATCCTGCCTGCTGCTGGGGGAGTCCGGGCTGCCCACGCCTCTGCCTCTGCCACTTCCTGCCCCCGTCTCTGTCGCCCGCCGCCGCTTCCTCCCGAGGGGGTCCGAGTCACGGAGACACTCCGCTCCCCCTCTTGTCCAGCCCAGCCTTCTCTCTCACTGACCTGTAGCTTCTGTGGGCAGAGAGACTTTCCCGGCTGCTGGAGCTTCCGTCCCTGAAGCCTGCTCGGATAAGCTTCTCTGGGGCCGTGGCCAGGGCAGCGCTGGGGTGGGGTCCTCTGTGGACAGCTCTCCAGGGCTCACTGGAACAGAAATCTCTTCCCCTATGTTTATGCACCCCCTGCAGTGATTCATAATTTATGGGGATCTCTTTTTACCTTAATTCTATGGGTTGTGGGTTCGGAGCTCATAAACGTGCATCTTTCTACTCCGCCATCTTGGCTCCGCCCAGAGGGTGGAGTTTTTGAGTTTATCAAATAATTGACTGCTATAGTCGTTGACTATATATTGGTGATATATATTCCACTGATCTATCTCTCTATTTCTTAGCCAGTACCAAGTGGTTTTGATGATAATGTTTTATAATATAATTTAAGATTTGGTATGTCTAGGCCTCCTTCCCTAGCATTTTTTTTCATTAATTCCCTTGAAATTCTGGACTTTCTGTACTTTCAGATGAATTTTGACCTTATTTTTCTCGCTATATAAAATAATTTTTGTTAGCCTGGCATGGCACTGAATAAATAAATCAATTTTGGTAGAATTATTATTTTTCATATATTAGCTCAGTTTACCCAGGAACAGCTGATATTTTTTCTGATTATTTAGATATCACTTTATTCATGTGAAAAGTGTTTTGTAACTGTGTTCATATAGTTCCTGGATTTGTTTTCACAGGGGTGGAATCCCAAATATATTATAATATCTACAGTAACTGTAAATGGAATTTCTCTATCTCTTATTGTGCTTTGCTAGTAATAAATACACACATCAATGATTTATGTGGGCTTATTGTATATTCAACAACTTTGGTAAAGGTGTTAATTATTTCAAGTGTTTTTTTTTTACTTGATTCTCTAGTATTCTTTAAGTATATCACCATAACATATACAAAGAATAAAAACTTATTTTCTTCCTTGCTCATTCTAATTCCTTCTGTTTCTTTTTCTTCTCTTATTGCTAAATCTAGCATTTTTAGTAACATTGAATAAAAGTGATGATAAAGGACATCCTTGCTTCACTCTTGAACTTAATGGAAGTGCTTATCCACATTATATATAATACTTGCTGATAGTTTTAGGTAGATGTTATTTATGTTAAGTAAAGTTCCTTTCATCCTATGTTCTCTAGAGTTTTTAATAGGTATGGGTGCTGTATTTTGTCAAAAATATTTTTGTATCTATTGAAAAAATCACATATTTTTGTTAGGTTTGTTGTTTATATGGTCAATTATGCTGATAATTTTCCTGATATTGAGCCACCCTTGTATTGCTGATATAAATTCTATCTGATCAAATTATTCTCATGATAAGTTGGTGTAACCTTTTTGCTAATATTTGACTAAAAATTTTTGCATCAAAGAGATGGGGAGAAAATTAGGAACTCAAATTTTTTGGAAATAAATATTGAAAATTTAAAAAATATAAAACAAATAAAATAAAATTTTTGCATCTATATTCACTAGGGAAACTGGTCTATAATTTTATTTCTCTGCTATGAATCTTCCTGGTTTAGGTATTGGCATCATATTTATATCACAAAAAGAATTTAGTAAGGCTCCTACTTTACCAATTTTCCCAAATAATCTATATAGTATTGGAAATAATTGTTCTTTAAGTGTTTGATAGAATTCAAATGTAAATCCATGTGGCCCTGGAGATTTTTTCCTGGGGAGTTCATTGATGGTTCATTCAATTTCTTTGTCTGAGATAGGGTAATTTAAGGATTTATTTCCTCTTCTGTTAATCTGGGCAATTTGTATATTTGTAAGTATTCATCCCTTTCACTCAGAATGTCAAATTTATGGGCATACAGTTGGGCCATATAATTTCTAATGATTGTTTTAATTTCTTTTTCATTGCTGGTGAATTCACCTTTTCTCTTTTGATACTGGTAATTTGGCTGTCTCTCTTTTTTAATGAAATTAAACAAAGGTTTTCAATTTTATTGTTTTGGGGATTTCCAGTTCCAGTACCAAGATGGCAGAGTGATCCAGTAATTGCGATCTCCCTCCCCTTGTTGATCTTGATGAGCCCAGAGAATATAGCCCTGGAAGGAAACCCTGGAACAGTGGGAGCAGCAGAAGGTATAACACACTCTCAGTCCAGGAGTCAAGAAAGATCTCTAAGGAGGGTTCCTCTTGCTGTTGCCAAAGGTGACCAGTACAGGATCAGAGTTTTCAGAGGTAGCCCCATCTCAATAAACCAGGAGATGATTCCTCACCCCAGGGGGGTGAAGCAAGTAACTGCCAACACCCAGGATGCCTGGTGTACCACAGCACCTCAGGTGAATTGGGAAGACACCAGCACAGATAGCTGAGCTTGCCTGTGCTCTAGCTCAACAGAGAAACCTCAGACATCCCACCCGACACTTAAAAACTGATCTCCATAGCAGCTACAGGAAACCCCAAAATACCTAACTGCCTTTCCTTTCAAACACCAGTAACCTCAGCAACAGGTAAGCTGCAACATTTAATTTCTAACTGAAAGAATCAGAGACCACATCACACAAAGCCTTAAGTTCTAGGTGTGAGAAGTATGGAAAAGAGCTTCCTGTGCCATAGACAGAGAGAGCTACCTTAAAAGTCAGGAAAAGGGTTATTATCATGAGTAAGAGGCAAAGTAGAAAAGAAAAGAATTTTTTTTATGAGGACAACGACCAAAACACAAATAGCAAAGAGGTCAGTATTGACTATACTTCCATCTAAAACTTCAGAAGGGAATATGAAGTGGTCAGAAGCACAAAGAGCCTTCTTAGAAGAGCTCTGGAAAAATTTTAAAACCCAAATTAGAGAAAAAGACCAAAAATTAACTAATAATATTAAAAATATGAAAAAAAGAATTCACTGAAGAGAAGAGCTCCTTAAAAAGCAAAATTGGACAAATGGAAAAGAAAGTACAAAATCTTGCTGATGAAAATAACTCCTTAAAAGGAACAACTGGACAGATGGAAAAGGAGATGCAAAAGTTAACTGAAGAAAAAAATTTGATAAAAAATAGAATCAGACAAGTAGAAACTAATGAATCTATGATACATCAAGAAGCAGGCAAACAGAATCTAAAGAATGAAAGGATAGAAGAAAGTGTAAAATATATAACTGGAAAAACAACTCATCTGGAAAAGAAATCCAGGAGAGAAAATCTAAGGATTATTGGTCTATCAGAGAGCCATGATGAAAAAAAAGAGCCTGGGTAATATCATCCAAGAAATCATCAAGGAAAACTGCCCAGAAGTCCTAGACTCAGAAGACAAGATAGTCATCAAAAGAATCCACAGTTCACCTCCCTAAAGGCACCCCAAGCTATAAACACCAAGTAATATCATTGCCAAATTCCAGAACTATCAAATGAAGGAGGAAATACTGCAGGCAGGCAGAAAGAATGATTCAAATATCAAGGATTACATTCAGGATCACATAGGGCCTTGCATCTTCTACATTAAAATACAGAACAAATCGAAATATGATATTCTGTAAGGCAAAAAAGCTGGGAATAAAACCAAGAATTAATTATCCATCAAAGCTGAGTACAATATTTCAGGCAAAGAGATGGACATTCAGTTAAATAAGGGATTGCCAGACCTTCTTGATGAAAAGGCCAGAATTCAACAGAAAATTTGATCTTCAGTGGCAGGTCATAAGAGAGGCATAAAAAGGTACACAGGGGAAAGAAAAACTTGTTATACAGTATGGGCAAGCTGTTTATATCACTATAAAGGAAGATGATACTTGTTTATCTTGAGAATTGCATATTTATTATGAAATGTAAAGGGGATATACATGGATAGAGAAAGTGGGTATAAATTAAATGAAGTGATGATAACAAATGTGATTTAAGGGTGGGAAGGGATTGTAATGGGAGAAGTGAAAAGGAAGAGGCAGAAAAAAATAAATTCCATCACAGGAAGAGGCACAAAAAAATATTACAGAAGACAGAAAGAGGAAAGGGAAATCAGTATTGTTTGGGAGGCACTCTCATCTGATTGGATTCAAGAAGGGTACAACAAACTCAGGTAAGTAGAAAAATGCAACTGGCTCTATAGGCAATAGGAGGGAAAATGGGAAAGAAAAGGGAGGAGGAGCTAAAAGGGAGGGAAGAAGAAGTAAGGGAAAAGGAGATTAAAAGGGAGAGAGGCTAAAAAAAGAGAGGGAAGACAGAGAGGTGAGGGTCAAAAATTAAAACTCTTGAGGAGGGGGAGGGAAAAGAGAGAACTAAAAGCATAAACAAAGGGAAATGGGATTCAGGGAAATACATAAGTAGTAATCATAACTATGAATGTGAATGGAATGAACTCTCCCATAAAACAGAGACAGAGAGCAGAATGGATTAAAAATGATAATCCAACAATATGTTGTTTACAAGAAACACATTTGAAATAGGTAGATGCACATAAGGTAAAGGTAAAAAGGTGGAGCAGAATTTATTGTGCTTTATCTGATATAAATAAAGCAGGAGTAGCAATCCTAATATCAGACAAAGCAAAAGTAGAAACAGATCAAATCAAAAAAGATAAAAAAAAAGGAAATTATATCCTAATAAAAGGCACCATAGATAACGAAGCAATTTCATTACTAAACATATATGTTCCAAGTGGTATAGCATCCAAATTCTTAGAGGAGAAGTTAAGGGAATTACAGGAAGTAATAGACAACAAAAACTAGTAGGGGACCTCAACTTCCCCTTCTCTGAACTTGATAAATCTAACCTCAAAATAAACAAGAAAGAAGTTAAGGAGGTGAAAAGGATTCTGGAAAAGGTAGATATGATAGATAGCTGGAGAAAATTGAATGGAGATTGAAAGGAATATACCATTTTCTCATCAACACATGGAACAAACACAAAAAATGACCATGTACTAGGCCATAAAATCCTACAGTGCAGTGCAGAAAGGCAGAGGTAGTCAATGCATCCTTCTCAGATCATAATGCAATAAAACTTATATGTAATCAAGGGCCATGGAAACATCAGCCAAAAACTATTTAAAACTAAACAATCTAATCCTAAAGAATGAGTGGGTAACACAACAAATTATAGAAAAATTCAGGGGGCAGAGCAAGGATGGTGGAGTAGAAAGACACACAAACGCAGGTTGTACCCACACAGCCCATAAAATACCTGTAGAGAGGGACTCTCAACAAATTTTGGAACAGCAGAAGTGGAGAACAACAGAGTGGAGGAGATTTCCAGCCCAAGGTGACCTGAAAGGCCCACAGGAAAGCTCTGTTGCACTTGACATGGAGCCAAGCCCAGCCCAGCCCTGGCTATGTGGTGCAACTGGGTTGGCCTTTGGGAAGAGGACACCTTGGGGGCAGAATCTCCAGACTCAGCAGCAGCGAATCCCTAGTCGCAGTAGCAGTGGTCTGCATATTCTCTCAACCCACAGGCACTAAGGGTCAGTGATAGGGTTTTTTTCAGCTGGCCTGGAAGGGAGGAAGGAGCTTCCCATAGCTCCAGCCTCAGGAAATGTCCACAGAGGCCACATCAGCAGGTGGCAGCAGTTACCACTGCAGCTCTTACAGAAGCCCATATTCATTACTGGCTCTTAAAACCCCTGGGGTCATTCAGCAGCCCATTCTTACCTCAGCTCTGTGTAGAGGCCCTGAGGGAGCTGATCTTTATCTCACACTGAGTGGCATTAGTGCCCCAGCAGTATATCTGAAAACCAACACCAAGGGCTAGCTTGGTGGAACTGGAGACCAGGTGGTAGAGAGGAAACTGCTAAGATTCTGGACACAAAAATCTGCCCTGCTCCAAGACCAGTGTATATGCTTGACTGTGCTACCTTGGAGTAACTGATTCCCAGAGCATATCCTACTCTTGACAAAGGACCCAAAAGTCAAGTAACTAGTTAGGAAATTGCTCAAAAAAGGGGGAAAAAGTGAACAGATACCTTCTTCCATCTTTCCTGATGAGGAAAAATAATGCTTACCATCAGGGAAAGACATAGAAGTTAAGCCTTCTGTATCCAAAACATCCAAAATAAATATTCAATGGTCTCAGGTCATGAAAGAGCTCAAAAGGATTTTGAAAATCAAGTTAAGAGAGGCAGAGGAAAAATTGGGAAGAGAAATGACAGAGTTGCAAGAAAAGCATGAAAAGCAAGTCAACACCTTGCTAAAGGAGACCCCCCCAAAAAAGCTGAAGAAAATAACACCTTGAAAAATAGGCTAACTCAATTGGCAAAAGAGGTTCAAAAAGCCAATGAGGAGAAGAATGCTTTAAAAAGCAGAATTAGCCAAATGGAAAAGGAGGTTCAAAAGCTCACTGAAGGAAAGAGTTTTTAAAAATTAGAATGGAACAGATGGAGGCTAATGACTTTATGAGAAACCAAGAAATCACCAAACAAAACTAAAAGAATGAAAAAATTGAAGATAATGTGAAATATCTCATTGAAAAAAACAACTGACCTGGAAAATAGATCCAGGAGAGACAATTTAAAAATTATGGGACTACCCGAAAGTCATGATCAAAAAAAGAGCCTAGACATTATCTTTCATGAAATTATCAAGGAAAACTGCCCTGATATTCTAGAACCAGGGGGCAAAATGGCAAAATAAGTATTGAAAGAATCCACCAGTCACCTCCTACAAGAGATCCAAAAAGAGAAACTCCTAGGAACACTGTGGCCAAATTCCAGAGTTCCCAGGTCAAGAAGAAAATATTGCAAGTTAGAAAGAAACAATTCAAGTATTGTAGAAATACAATCAGGATAACACAAAATCTAGCAGCTTCTACATTAAGGGATCAGAGGGAATGGCATATGATATTCTAGAAGTCAAACGAACTAGGACTAAAAATCATCTAAAAAACATCAAGAATCATCTACCCAGCAAAACTGAGCATAATATTTCAGGGGAACAAATGGTATTTCAATGGAATAGAGGACTTTCAAGCATTTTTGATGAAAAGACTAGAGCTGAAAAGAAAATTTGACTTTCAAACACAAGAATGAAGAGAAGCATGAGAAGGTAAACAGCAAACAGAAATCATAAGGAACTTACCAAAGGTGAATTGTTTACATTCCTACATGGAAAGACAGTATTTGTAACTCTTGAAATTTTTTCAGTATCTGGGTAGTTGGTGGGATTACACACACATACACACACACACACACACACAGAGAGAGAGAGAGAGAAACAGAGAGAGAGACAGAGAGCAGGGAGTGAATTGAATAGGATGGGATCATATCTTAAAAAATGAAATTAAGCAGTGAGAGAGAAATATATTGAGAGGAGAAAGAGAGAAATGGAATGGGCAAATTTTCTCTCATAAAAGAGGTAAGTAAAAGACTTTTCAGTGGAGGGATAAAAGGGGGAGGAGGTGAGACAAAAAACATGAAATTTACTCTCATCACATTCGACTCAAGGAAGAATAAAATGCACACTCATTTTGGTATGAAAACCTATATTACAATACAGGCAAGTAGGGGAGAAAGGGATAAGCAGGGTCGGGGTGAATTATGGAAGAAAGGGGAGTGGGAGGAGGGAACAATTAGAAGTCAACACTCTTGAGGAGGGATAGGATCAAAAGAGAGAATAAAAGCAATGGGGGGCAGGATAGGATGGAGGGAAATATAGTTAGTCTCAAACAACACCACTATTATGAAAATCATTTGCAAAACTACACAGATATGGCCTATATTGAATTGCTTGCCTTCCCAAAGGGTGGGGAAGGAGGGATGAAGAGAAGTTGAAACTCAAAGTTTTAGGAACAAGTGTTGAGTATTGTTCTTGCAACTAGGAAATAAGAAATACAGGTAATGGGCTATAGAAAGTTTTCTTGCCCTATAGGACAAAAGAGAAGATGGGGATAAGGGAAGGGAAGGATGTTAGAAGAGAGGGCAGATTGGTGATAGGGATAATTAGAATGCTTGGAGTTTTGGGGTGGGAGGAGGGCAGAAATGGGGAGAAAATTTGGAACCCAAAGTTTTGTGGAAATGAATATTGAAAACTTAAATAAATAAATTTAAATAGAAAAAAATGGGAAAAAATGAAAAATTCAACCACTTCATTCAAGAGAATGAAAATAATGAAACAACCTAGCAAATTTTATGAGATACTGCAATAACAGTTCTTAGGGGAAGTTTTATATCTTTAAGTGCCTAGAGGAATAAAAGAGAGAAAAAGGAGATCAACAAATTGGGCACACAGCTGAAAAAGCTAGAAAAAGAACAAATTGAAAATCCCCAAGTAAATACTAAATTAAAAATACTGAAAACCAAAGAAGAGATAAATAAAATTGAAATAAACTATTGATTTAATAAATAAAGCTAGGCATTTTTTAATGAAAAAAACAATAGAACCAATAAAACTTTGTTCACTATGATTTAAAAAAAAAAAGAAAACCAAATTACCAGAATCAAAACTGATAAGGTAAACTAACCTCCAACAAGGAGGAAATTAAAATAATAAGAAGAAATTCCTTTGCCCAACTCTACACTCATAAATTCAACAATCTAAATGAGATGGATGATTATTTGAAAAGACACAAATTTCCCAGACTGACAGAACACAAAGTTCAATACTTAAATAATCCCATTTCTGAAAATAAGATACTGAACAAGCCATCAGTGAACTCCCTAGAAAAAAATCCACAGGTCCAGATGGATTCACAAGTGAATTTTATCAAACATTTAAAGAAGAGTTAATTCCAACACTACATTGGGGAAATTAAGGAAGAAGGAGACCTCTCAAATTCTTTTAGTGATAGAAATATGGTTTTGATATGTAAACCAGGAAGAGCCAAAACAGAGAAAGAAAATTATAGACCAATTTCTCTAATGAATATAGATGGAAAAATTTTAAATAAGATATTAGCAAAAAGAATACTTCAACTAATCTGGAGAATAATACAACATGATCAGGTAGGATTTATACCAGGAATACAGGACTAGTTCAATATTAGGAAAATTATCAACATTATTGATGATATCAACAAGAAAACTAACAGAAACCACGTTCATCTGAATAGATGCAGAAAAAGCTTTTCACAAAAGACAACACCCATTCCTACTGAAAACACTGGAGAACATAAGAGTAAATGGAATTTTCCACAAAATAATAATCAGTATCAACCTAAAATATTCAGCAAGCATTATATGCAAAGGGGATAAGGTAGACACATTTCTAACAAGATCAGGGGTGAAACAAGGGTGTCCATGATCACCACTATTATTCAATATGGTACTAGAAATGTTAACTGTAGCAATAAGAGAAGAAAAAGAAATTAAGAAATTACAGCAGGCAATGAAGAAACTAAGTTTTCACTTTTTGCAGATGATATGATGATAAACTTAGAGAATTCCAGAGAATCAAGTAAAAAAACTAATTGAAATAATAAACAACTTTGGTAAAGTTGCAGGTTACAAAATAAATCCACACAAATCTTCTGCGTTTCTATATATTACTAGCAATGACCAACAGCAAAAGATATAAAGAGAAATCTCACTTAAAACTACAGTACACATTAAAAAATATTTGAGAGTCTACCCCCAAAACAAACCCAGGGTCTATATAAATACAATTACAAAACACTTTTTGAAAAATAAAGTCAGATCTAAGTAAGTGGAAACACATCAGTTGTTCGTGAGTTGGCTGAGCCAATATAATAAAAATGAAAATTCTACCTCAACTAATTTGCTTATTCAGTACCATACCAATCAAACAATCAGATAATTATTTTGTAGAGCTAGAAATAATCATCAAAATTCATCTGGAAGAACAAAAAGGTCCAGAATGTCATGGGGGCCTAATGAAAAGAATGGCTAAGGAAGGGTCCCTAGCTCTACCAGATGTCAAATTGTATTATAAAGCATCAATTATGGAAACCACTTGATACTGGCTAAGAAACAGAAGGGTAGAACAGTAGAATATGTTAGGTACTGAAGACACAGTAGTCAATGAATATAGCAATCTACTGTTTGAAAAACCCAAGGACCTCAACTTATGGAATAAGAAATCACTTTTGACAAAAATTGTTGGAAAACTAGATAACAATATGGTGGAAACTAGGCATACACCAATGCCTGACACCCTACACAAGAATAAAGTCCATATTGGCACATGATATAGGTATACAGACTGAAACTATAAATAAATTAGTGGATTAATTAATAGTGTATTTATTAGATTTATGAAGTGAAGAATTTTTTACTAAAAACAAGAGATATGAAACATTATGAAATGCAAAATAGATAATTTTGATTGCATTAAACTGGAAAGTTTTTGCACAAACAAATCCAGTGCAATCAAGATTAGGAGGGAAGCAGAAAATTGGGAAAGAATTTTTGCAACTAGTATCTGTAACAAAGGTCTAATTTTCAAAATATATAGAACTGAGTCAAATGTACAAGAATACAAGTCATTTCCAAATTGATAGATGTTCAAAGGATATGAACAAGCAATTTTCAGAGGAAAAAATCAAAGCTATCGATAATCATATGAAAAAATCTCTAAATCACAATTTATTAGAGAGATGCAAATTGAAACAACCCTGAGATACCATATCATACCTATCATGTTGACAAACATGACAAAACAGGATTATAATAAATGTTCTATAATATGTAGGAGAGTTGGAACACTAATTAATTGTCAGTGGAGCAGTGAATGGATCCAACCATTATGGAGAGCAATTTGGAACTATGCCCAAAGGGCTACAAAATGTGCATACCCTTTGACCCAATGATA
The DNA here is from genome assembly GCA_023548195.1 of Bettongia penicillata ogilbyi. Lineage (NCBI taxonomy): Eukaryota > Metazoa > Chordata > Mammalia > Diprotodontia > Potoroidae > Bettongia > Bettongia penicillata. Next base: position 25,875 of record JAJHZJ010000973.1, read on the forward strand.
TTGCTTCTAGGACTGTATCCCCAAGAGAGTATAAAAAAGGAAAAGGGTACCACATCTACAAAAATATTTATAGCAACTCTCCTTGTGGTGCCAAAAACTGGAAATCAAGGGGATGTTCATAAATTGGGGAATGGATGAATAAATTATGCTATGTGAATGTAATGGAATACTATTGGGGTATAAGAAATGATGAACCAGAAAATTTCAGAGAGGACTGGAAAGACTTATGAACTTATGCTGAATGAAAGGAGCAGAACCAACAGAACTTTATACACAGCAACAACCACAGTGTGCAAGGATTTTTTTCTCGTAGAGTTAGAACCTCATTGCAATGCAAGGACTTAAAAAATTTCCAGGGGTCTGTTAAGGCAAAATGCCTTCCACATCCAGAGAAAGAACTATGAAATTCAACTGCAGAATGTAGCAGATCATTTTCTTTTGTACTACATTTTGTTTTATTTTATGATTTATCCGATTCATTTTAATTTTTCTATGCAGCATGACTAAGGTGAAAATGTATTTAATAAGAATGTATGTGTAGAAACTATATAAAATTGTTTACCATCTCAGGGAGAGAGTGGGGAGGGAGGTGAGTAGGAGGAGGTAAAAAATTCAAGTTATATGGAAATAATGTAGAATACTGAAAACAAATAAAATAATTTAACTAAAAAATTTTATTGATTTCATATAATCAGATACTAGTTTTCTTAGTTTGATAATTTTCTTAATTTCACTTTTATTAATCTGTCAGTTTTCAGTATTTCTAATTTCGTTTTTAATTGAGGATTTTTAATTTGTTTTTTCTCACTTTTTCAGTTGTCTCCTCAATTCATTGATAAAATAGTCTGTTTCTCTCTTCATTCAAACTCCACAGTTCTCTCTCTGAAGTGGATGGCATCTCCCATCATGAGTCCCCAGGCAATTGCTTTAGATCCTTGCATTGCTGAGAAGGGCCAAGTCTATCAAAATCAATCATCACAGACTGTAGCTGCCACTATATGCAATGATCTCTTGATACTGCTCATTTTACTTAGCATCGGTCTGTATAAATCTTTCCAGGCGTTTTTGAAATCCACCTGATCATCATTTCTGATAGCACAATCAGAGTCCATTACATTCATATGCTATAATTTGTTCAGCTGTTCCTCAATTAATGTGCATCCCCTCAGTTTCCAGTTCTTGGACACAACAAAAAGAGCTACTATAAATATTTTTGTATACATGGGTCTTTTTCCCATTTTTATAATTACTTTGTGATACAACCCTAAAAGAATTATTGCTAGTCCAAAGGTATGCGCAGTTTTGTAGCTCTTTGGTTATAGTTCAACATGGCTCTCCAGAATGGTTAGATCAGCTCACAGCCCCACGAAGAATGAATTAGTCTTCCAACTCTCCCGTACCTTCTCCAATAATTTTCATTTTTTTTTCCTGTTTTCTCATGTTAGTCAATCTGAGAGGCGTGATGTGGTACCTCAGAGTTGTTTTGATTTGCATCTGTCTAATCAATAGTGATTTAGAGGATTTTTTCATATGACTGTAGGTGGCTTTAATTTTTTCCTCTGAAAACTGTCTCTTCATATCTTTTGACCATTTATCTATTGGTAAATGTTTATATTCTTATAAATTTGACTCAGTTCTCTCTATATTTTAGAAATGAGGCCTTTATCACAGACAGTAGTTGCAAACATTCTTTCCCGGTTCTCTGCTTCCCTCCCAATCTTGGCTGCATTGGGTTTGTTTGTGCAAAACCTTTACAAATTAATGTAATCAAAATTATCTATTTTGCACTTCATAGATCTCTATTTCCTTCTTTATTTAGCATGTCCAAAAAAGTTTTTTGGCCCAAGATCATTTAACATTCCCCTTTGAGGTTTTAGATGTTGTTATACTAAAAATTTTGTGCTCTTCTGAATTTGTGTTTTCATTCTCTCAAGAATCTAGTCATTGTCCATTTCTGATCTCTGTTCATGATGTTATTTCTTATTTCCTGGCTTTTAAATATGAGTTCTCTTGCTGGAGTACAGGAGGCGCAATTCCAGGCTTCTTGTTCTAGGGTCAAGCGGCTTTTTCACTGGTGTTGTGTGCTGAGGTCTGAGGTGCTGGCAGCTGAAAGCTGTAGGTGTCTGGCAGCTTACCTCATGCTAAGCTGGAGTCCTTGCGGTGTTGACTGGTATGTGCTGAGGCCAGATGTTTTTTGGGTTTTTTTGCATTTCCCTGGGGCTACGCTGATCCTCTCTGGTTGGCAGAGGAGGGTGCAGTCTGGCCACAGGAGGAAACCTGCTCACCTGCCGTTTCACTGAAGCATGGGGAGGTTTGGCTGCTGGAGGATGCAGCCCAAGGGTGCACCTGGTGGTTCTGTAAACTGCAGTGTTCTGGCTCCTCTGTCTACGCTAAGGCATGGCAGGAGGTCCTGGCACCTGTGCTTATCTTTTCCACCACCCTGAGGTTCAAGATCTGCCACTGACTTGCTGTGGTGGGACTCACCACCGGCTTGCCAGGACTCTTCCCAACTGCACTGCTCACCCTCCTCCTCCTCTGGAGGGACTTTTCCTGTTAATTCCCCAAGCCTGCCAGGCTTAAAAAATATTGCATCCTGTCTTTATGCTGGATCCACTGTTCCAGGTTTTTTTTTTCCTCCTGGGAGAGATGTTTTGTGGGATTTTAGAGATCAATAAGGGAGAGTGAAAGTATCAATTCTTATTCCAATATCTCGCCTCCCCAAAGTCCATCTTGGCTCATTTTTAAAATTTTATTTATATTTAGTTTCCAACATACATTTCCACAAGGTTTTGATTTCCAAATTTTCTCCCCATCTCTACACTCTCCCACCCCATGCATTCTGATTACCCCTTCCCCCAATCTGCCCACGCCTCACTTCTCTTATCCCCATCTTCTCTCTTTTCTTTAGGATAAGGTAGATTTCTATACTCCATTACCTGTATTTCTTTTTTCCCAGTTGCACGTAAAAACAATTTTCAACATTTGTTTCTAAAACTTTGAGTTCCAACTTCTCTCCACTCCTCCCTGCCCACCAATCCCCATTGAGATGGCAAGCAATTAAATATAGGCTATACATGTGTAGTTATGCAAAAGACTTCCATAATAGTCATGTTGGGAAAGACTATATTTCCCTCCATCCTACTCTTTCCCCCATTTATTTTATTCTCTCTTTTGAGTTTGTCTCTCCTTAAAAGTGTCTACTTCTAATTACTCCGTCCTCCCATTTGCCCTCCCTTCTATCATTCTTGCACCCATTCCCCTTATCCCTTTCTCCCCAACTTTACTATAGTGTAAGATGGGTTTTCATGCCAAATTCAGGGTGCGTGTTATTCCTTCTTGAAGCTGAACGTGATGAGAGCAAGCTTCACTTTTTTCCTCTCACCTCCCCCCTTTCTTCTTCCCACCTCCCCCCTTTCTTCCTCCACTGGAAAAGCTTTTCCTTGCCTTTTATGAGAAATAATTTTCCCATTCCGTTTCTCCCTTTCTCCTCTCAATATATTCCTCTATCTCTCCATAATTTTATTTTTTTACATATCATTCCTACAGCAAACTCCTCCCTCCACAGATTCATGTGACTCAGGTTTCCATGTGACCTAGGCAGGTAATATTGGCCTATTAATGAATGAGAAAGATTTTTCCATTTAATTTCCCATTACCTCTTCACTCTGGAGTTGGGAGCTGGAGTCCTTTTGGCCCTGCATAGTGTTTCCCTTTGAAATACTGTAGTTGTTTAGGAATTACTGAACACTGTCCATGGCCCTGGTCTATGAAGTGGATGTCTAGAAGAGTGATTGATAAGCCATCTGTAGCAATAAAAGAAATGGTTTTGCTCCTTTTCTGCTTAATATAAATGTGAGTGTATGAATATGTGGGAGTTAATGACTAAGGTGTACTTAAGTACAACATTAACATACTTTATTTCAGAAACATAAAGAATAAGACAAACTGAAACAGAACCAATGGAAACAAACAAAACTGTTGCAAACTTCCTTTTCTAGAAACTATGGAGCCTGACATAGGCAGAGAATAATGAAGGTATGTAGGAGGACAAAGGGAGTAAGGTGCCATGCAAAGAGCAATAGCTTTAGAATCAGAGGACTGGAGGTCAAATCCTGACTCTGCTCCTTGGTACCTGTGTGGCATTGGGCAAGTCATGTAGTAACTGACCTTAATTTCCTCATCTATAAAATGAAAGATAAATGACCTCTAAAGTCCTTCCAGATCTAATTTGATGAACTTATGAATGCCAGCATTTTAGGTAAATTATATCTATGGAAACTGAAAATCTACCTTCCTGGTTTGCATACTTTGGTATAATGCCTTGCTGACTATCAGAAAAAAAATCCAGTTATAGTTCCAGGGAGTTACAACAGGATTACAAATTTAGTGAGTGATGATGATGATATTGGCGGTGAGAAGAGGCTAATAGAAGGGTAGTTTTTTAGGGATATTTTCAGTCCTTGACATACCTGAGAACTTAGATCATAACAGTCTTAGAGATGGGAGGGACCTTACACATTATCTAGTACAATGCTATCATTCTACAAAAGAGGTAATTGATATTCAAAGAAATTAAATTACTTTTACAAGGATACACATCTTATTGATCATTCAGTCTTGACTAGAATCCAAGTCTCTAGTCTCCCTCCCAGGACAGTGCTCTTTTCACATCAAAGTACACTCAAAATAATCCATACCTTCTTCATAGTGAAAAAGGGGTCCTTTGTAATATACAAGAAAACAACAAAAAAATTCTCTTATGGAAGCAGAAACTGTGAGGCAAATATTCATTCTGAAGCAAAGAGCTGTGCTATAGTAAGTAAAAATAAGAAGGGTGATCAGACAAATTCATCTTTGCTTTCCTATCCCAGCTTCTCTTTTCCTTTCCTTTTCTAATTAATATATATTTTATCTGATTTTTTAAAGAAGATAATTTTCCTAAAGTAAAATGAGATTAAAGGCAAAATTCAGTAAAGTTGTGCTGGTTACCATGGTGTTTAAAGGAAAAGCTCATCAGACATTTCAAATAAAGAGTAGTAATCTTTTATCTCTGTGTGTAGCTGAATTAATTTTAATATGCAGTATTAATATGGTCCATTTAGTTCCCATGGATTATCTTGTTTTATTAGGATGTCAAAAATAAGCAGAAGTAGGGGAAAATGTATTTAGCTAAAATCAATGCTCTGGTTTGGGAAAAATCTGGCTACAATTAGAACAAAGATGGTATGTCAGAGCAACACCATCAGATTCTCAGTGCCTAACTGTGAAATTAAATTTCCATAGGATGGATAAAAGGTGAGATAACAAAAACTCACGTTTATATAATGTTTTACATTTTGCAAAGCACTTTACACATATTATCATATCTGAACTTCACAGTAATCCTATGAGGCAGGTACTATAGCATCAGTATTATTATTGGTATTAATTCCATTTTACAAAGGAGGAAAGTGACTCCCAGAGAGATTCGATGACTTGTCAATGGCCACATTACCATTAAGGGAGAATTCAAACTCAGGTCTTTCTGACTCTGAATCTAGCTCTACTTACTATACTAGGTTTCCTTTATAGTTACACAATATAATAGTAGAGGATAAAAGGAAAATTCCTCCATTGCAGTTGGGATAATATTGATCTTTTGCCTTTTTCCAGTTTGTCCTGAGCACATGGAAATTCTGCTTAGTGTCTTGAAATATTGAGAATTTTATTAGCTGTTGGTGAAATTACTGTCCAATCTACTTAAGCCAAATGCTTGGAACGTTGGTAAAGAATAGCGATGTGATTGCCTTGCTAAGATGACAGTCAACAGAGTGCTTTTCTTTTGTCCACAAATGGCAAGACATAACTTGTCTCTGTATGTAGTCCTTTGGTAGTCCCTTGATATGTATCTTTTATGGCCCTAAAATACTGGAAGATGTTGGTGCCTAAAATAATTAATTGATAGATTCTGGATTGGTTTATGAACTGTTGACTGAGTCAGAGTTCCTGTTATGAAATTCAAGATGTATGAAATAATGAAAAGTGAAATGAGCAGAATCAAGAATATATATACAAATATGTAGTAATGGCAATATTTTTTAATGAACTACTTGGAGTGAATAAATCATTTTGATTACTATAATTATGTAAATTAGCTATGAAGAACACATGAAGGATGATGCTATATCCGTCCAGAGAATGATAAATAGAAACGTGTAGAATGATTTTACACACACACACATATGTGTGTGTATGTATATATGTGAGTTTGTGTGTGTGTCTATACACACACAAATATATATATTTTTGTCTAATGATAACCATCTCTAGGATGGGGGAAAGAAAAAATGAATAAAGACATATGGTAACTATTATATATCTAAAGTGAATATCAAGTTATACATTGCAGACTTGCAGTTTCATGTGCAATCATCTTTTTAATTACACTTCGTTATGAAAATACTTGTTTTATTTCATAAATTAAAATACATTAATTTTCTTTTCAATGTATGAAATGCAAACATTTTGTGTACACTTACTTATGTCAGTGGACATATTTCACTTTGAGAAGAATGGTTTGAGGATATGTGTAAGGGATAGTGTCAGGTACCGATTTACAAAGATGGAACATGATTGTTGCTTTTAAGGAACTCAGGTTGTGCTATAAAATGTGAATATAAAATTAAAATACAATTTTTACTCGGAAAGTTAACTAGAAGTATCAAGTATTTTAGGAGTTTAAAAAGAGAAATATTACATCTCTATGGGCAGGCATCAGGGGAGGAAGGGTGCATTTCTCATTGCTTCCCTTCTAAAATGATAGGATAGGATAAGAAATTTCCATTGCATTCTCATAGAATATAAGGTTAGATAGAAGGAATATAAGAAATGCTTTGTTTCTGGGAGCTTGGGCACCTTTTCTTATTTATTATCTTTATTGCTCTGACCATCTGGATCTTTCTAGCTTCTACAGGACTCACTTCTTTATCTAAGTTCCTCCACAGGCATTATTTTCACCTCAGGAACATAAAAGGGGGGAAATTGGATTTCCAAGAAACTTCCTTCAGAAACTATCTTCAATAATTGCTTTGGGGATCTGAGCCAAGAGAGCAGAATAAAAGCAGGGACTTGCTGGAGCTTTCCCCCGAATTCCTCTAAATACCTGTAAAACTGACTCTAAAACATTCTAGAGCAGCAGAACCCACAAAATGACAGTGTGAGACAAATTTCCAGCACAATACAGCCTGGCGGGTCAGCAGAAACGGTCTGTCACATCAGTCTGAGATAAGAATGCAGTCCAACAAGGGCTGCAACAGCACAGAAAGGATGGGTAAACCTGGAGTAGGCCTCAGGGGACTGAATTCACTGGCAACTTTGGTACTTTCCAGAATTCTCAACCCACAAAAAGCAAAGATTTTTTTTTTTACTCCATCATAAGTTTAGACATTTTAGAATGTCAGTAAAAAAGATCTATTGGACCTGGGTGAGAGAAGAGAGTTGTCTGGTTCCAGCCCTAGGACACCCATGGTGGTGACTGCTGCTGCTTCCAGAGTTCTTGGTCAACAGACCATAAGGAGATCAAACAACTGATCAGAACAGGATATCAGGGATCTCTTTGCTGACTGAGTTAGGATTCTCTTCCTTTGCTAATGCCTAGATCTTGGTCAAAGTCCTTGGTTGTGGTCTTGCGAAAAGAAAGAGTGCAAAATAATACATCTTGTGAAGTCAGTGGAGAGGAAACAAAGCAGAAAAGAGTGCTTGTGGTCATTCACAAACCAGGGAAAAGACCAGGAGAGGAATAAATATCTCTTCTTGGGTCATATCACCTTGGAAAATGGGAAAATTTACAGGCCCCTATTAGTATCTCTGAAAACAGCTGCAAAAACCCTGTGAAGCTTGGGATAGTACACCCTCCACAATGGAAGAAGAGTGTTACTTTAACGAAAACTTCAAAAGTCAAGTCATTGGCAGGGAAAATGAGCAAACAATGGGGAAAAATCAGACTATAGACTTACTTTGGTGACAAAGAATATCAAAACATACAACCAGAAGAAGACAACAAAATCGAAGCTCTTATATCCAAAGCCTCCAAGAAAAATATGAATTGGTCCCAGTAATAGAAAAGCTCAAAAAGGTTTATGAAAATCAAGTGAGAGAAGTGAGGAAAAATTGGGAAGAGCGATGAGAGTGATTCAAGAAAAAGCACTCAACAGCTTGCTAAAGGAGACCTAAAAATATTGAAGAAAACAACACCTTAAAAACAGACAAGGCTAAATATCATAAGAGGTCACAAAAATTAATGAGGAGAAGAATTCCTTAAAAAGCAGAATTGGTGAAATTGAAAAGGAGGTCCAAAAGTTCACCAAAGAAAATAATTCTTTAAAAATTGAAACAGAACAAATGGAAGCTAACGATTTTATGAGAAATCCATAAATTATACAAGGAAAATAAAAGAATGACAAAATAGAAAACTACATGAAATGTATCATTGGAAAAACAGCTTACCTAGAAAATAGTTCCAGGAGAGATCATTTTAAAATTATTGGACTACCTGAAGACCATCATTTTATAAAGGAGCCTAGATGTAATCTGTCAAGGAATAATCAAGGAGAGGGGCAGAGCTAAGATGACAGAGTAAAAGCAGAATCTTCCCTGAGTTCTCTCCTGAAGCACTCCAAATATCTGTAAAAATTACTCTAAACAAATTCTAGAACTACAGGAGCCACAAAATGACAAAGTGAAATAAATCCCCAGACGAAGACAACCTAGAATGTCGTTATGAAGAGTCTTTCTCACCAGGCAGGGAAGGAAGTGCAGTTTAGCATGGGCCACACCAGCAAAGACCAGATGAAGCAGACCTCAGGGGACTGAATCATTGGCATCTATGGAAGTTTTCAGACTTTTCAACACAAAAAAATAACAAAAAGATCAGTAGGTAAACACTGTGGGATGGAGGTCAAAGAGGAGCATGCAGTCTGGACAGGTCCAGTCCCAGTACCAGGGAGATAGGGGTAGGGTTGGCCAGCAGTAGCACTGGTGGGGACAGAGGCTGCTTTCTTAGCTCTGGATTACAGAGTGGGGGATCAAGCAGGTGATGCAAAGTCCCTGAAGCCTGATGTATTAATCCCACACCCACACCCACTGGAAATAAAATTCTCCCTTGACACAGAGTTAGAAAATCAAGTATTTTATTTGTTACCACATGTATTTTTTGGTATGTCATTGAAAAAAACCCAGCTGATGGCTCATAGAAGAAACAGAAAATTGTTGTTTTAAAATTCTTTGTGAAAGCAAAATAAATTTTTTTCTGATCTATTTCTTAGTTACCATTTGAAGGAGGTGGGATACAGCAATACCTAAAAATGCCTTTATCTTTTGTTTCTATTTGACAAGAAGTATTGACCTGCTTTGTTTTTGAAACCTAAGAAAGCAAATTTATCAGAAGTGAATAACATAACTTGATGGATTTAAGCTTTTTCTTTTTTAATTAAGATATAATTTATTTATTTTTAGTCTTCAACATTCATTTCCACAAAAATTTGAGTTCCAAATTTTCTCCCCATCTCTCCCCTCCACCCATCCCATGACGCCTTGCATGCTGGTTGCTCCATCCCTACATATGCCCTCCCTTTTGTCACACCCCTCCCTTCCTTTATCACCTTCTCTCTTTTCTTGTAAGACAAGATAGATTTCTATACGCCATTACCTGTATTTCTTATTTCCCAGTTGTATGAAAAAACAATTCTCAAAATTCCTTCCTAATACTTTGAATTCCAACTTCTCTTTCTTCCTCCCTCCCCACTCATCCCCACTGAGATGGCAATTCAATATAGGTTGTGTATGTGTACTTTTACAAAAGGCTTCCATAATAGACATATTGTGTAAGACTAACTATATTTCCCTCCATCCTATCCTGCCTCCCCCTTTATTCTATTCTCTCTTTTGACCTTGTTCCTCCCCAAAAGGGTTTACTTCTAATTACTCCCTTCAGAGGGTTTGGAATATGATATTCTGGAAGTAAAGTGAGCTAGGATTAAAATCAAGGATCACCTACCCAGCAAAACAGAAACGGAAATTCAATGAAATAGAAGGCTTCCAAACAAAAGACCAGAGCTGAATAGAAAATTTAATTTTCAATAGAAGACTCGGAGAAATGTGAAAAGGTAAATAGGAAAGAGCAATCATAAGAAACTTATTAAAGTTTTACTGTTTACATTCCTACATGGAATGATGTTTGCAACTTATGAGACCTTTCCTAATATTAGAGTAACTGGAAGAAATACACGCACACGTGCACATACACACACACACACAAATACAGAGGGCACAGGATGAGTTGAATATGAAGGGATGATATCTAAAAAGATAAAGGATGGGAGCAGAATGTACAGGGAGAATGAGAAAGGGAGTGATAGGGTGGGATAAATTGTCTCACATAAAAGAGACAGGATAAAGGCTTTACAATGGAGGGCACAGGGAGGAGGAGGATGAGAAGTAATGAGTGAACTTTACTCTCTTTGTATTTGGCTTAAGGAGGAAATAACACATACACTCAATTTGGTTTGGAAATCTGTCTTACCCCCACGTGAAAGTAGAGGGCAAGAGGCTAAGAGAGGGGTGATAATAGAGGGGAGAACAAATGGTGAGGAGGGATTAATCAGAAGCAAACACATTTGAGAAGGGACAGAATCGAAGGAAAGAATAGAATAAATTGGGGCAGGGTATAGGATAGAAGGGACGATAGTCTTTCACAATGTGACTGTTATGGAACTGTTTTGCATGACCACACATGTATAACCCATATAAAATTGCGTGCCTTTTCCATGTGTGTGGGTAGGGAGGAAGGGAGAGAATTTGGAACTCAAAATCTTAAAAAAACAAGTGTTAAAAACTGTTTTACATGTAACTGGGGAATAAGATATACAGGCAATGGGGTATAGAAAGATTTCTATCTTGCACTACAGGGAAATAGAAGTGGAGAGGATAAGAGAAGAGGGTGGTGACAGAAGGAAGGGAAGATTGGGAAAAAGGGCATTCTGAATGTACACTGTCATGTGCGGGAGAGGGGAGAGATAGGAAGAAAATTTGGAACTCAAAATCTTGTGGAAGTGAATGTTAAAATCTAAAAATAAATCAATAAATAAAATGTAAAAATGAAAGAATTGCTTTGCTGACAAAATCTACTCTCTGTCCAAAGCATTTGAAGATTAGGGACTACTTATTGACATCTTATCACCAGTAACACAGGACACATTTTTCATTCACATGAAAATGAATTGTGTAGAGATCTCAGATTTCATCTATGTGTGAGGTTCAGACCTTGCAATTTTCCTGTGGTAGAGCAATTGTGGTGCTTGTGATTTGGTATTTAAGAATCTATAAGAAGAAATAAAGAAGGATTTTGTGACTAGGGTTTACCCTATAGTTAAGTAAAATGTACTGCTATTTCAAGATCACTATCAAAGGCCCCATTACATAAAAGTATCTCCCAGACTAACTCTGTGTGGGTGCCCCAAAAGACACCATCTAACTGTGGAAAGAATATTGGATTGAAAGTCAGAAGACCTGGGTTCAAAGCCCTGATTCGGTATTTAATATAAGAGAGTGTATGTTGCTAAGTAATTTAAGCTCTATGAATTCAATTATTCTCATGTATGAAATGTGAATACTAATGCTTGAAATACAATGTGGTAACCTGTATAAAGACATGACTTTGAAAGCAGGAAGACCTGGGTTCAAATCCTACCTCTAATTCATACTAGCTGTGTGACTGCCTGGGCAAGCAGGGTAGGGACGAATTTTTAACTTTGTCCTCATAGGAAGCACATTATCAGACACATAATATGTACATAATAAATGTTATCTTTCTTCTCTCTCTCTCTCTCTCTCTCTCTCTCTCTCTCTCTCTCTCACACACACACACACACACACAAACACATACACACAATTGGAACACTAGAGTTTAATTTCAACCCCAAATACTACCTGTGTGACTCCAGTCAAGTTATTAAACCTCTATCTACCTCAGTTTCCTTACCTGCAAAACAGGTAATTAATAGCACCTAACTCCCAGGTGGTGGTGCAGATCAAATGAGATAATATCACTTAACACAATACCTGACACAGAGTAGATAGTTCAAAAAATGCTTGTTACATAGCTAATATGGGAATATATTTTGCATGATTGCACATGTGTAGCTTATATCAAATTGCTTACCTTATTGATAGGGAAAAGAGAGAGAAACAGAAGATTGAACTCAAAAATTTTTAAAAATGAATTTTGAAAATTGTTTTAACATGTAAACAGGGGAAGAGGAAATAAAATCCTAAATTAAAACAATGTTTCTTACTTTCCTGATACAAAAAAATCTACTCAGTGACAACAGTCTTGCCTACTCTCTCACCTCTGTTATGTGTCAAAAACAACATAAAGACAAGAGGTTGTTTGTAGATTGAACAATTTAGGGACCAAAAAGGAAGGAGAATTTTGGAAGTAGAAGCAATGAAAGGTACAATGTCCTATCCTTTTAGTTTCAATAGACTCCTGATTATATTGTATTTGCCCTGTAGCAGATGTCTAGTTTTACTGTTTTGTTTTAGAAAAAAAGAGTAGAGGGGGCAGAGCCAAGATGGTGGAATAGAAGGACAAACCTACTCTAGCTCTCTTGCCATAGCCCATAAAATAGCCATAAAAAATGACTCTAAACAAATTCTAGAGCAGTGTAAGCCACAAAACAACAGAGTGAAAGAGATGTCCAGACTAAGATAACCTAGAAGACCAACAGGAAAGATCTATTGCACCAGGCTCAGAGCAAAGTATAGTGCAGCCTTGGCCTGGCAAAACTACACAGATAGAACTGGAGCAGGCTTCAGGGCATGAAATCACTGGTAGCAGCTGCAATTCTCACATTTCTCAACTCACAAATGCTAAAGACAACTTCAGAGGTGAGGAAGAAAGCTCTTTCACCTGGGTGAGAAAGGGGGACAGGTCTGACCCAAACCCTGGCCCCTGCAATAGAGTCCACTTTTGGAGCCCTCTGTCTAAAGACCCTGAGGGACTTGGGCAGCTGATTTGGATTTCAATCCTGAAGGGAGGTCCTGGATTGAGGAGTAGTGCTTGAAAGGTGAAGTTGATGGTGACTGTAGAGAGGGAACCCTACTCACAGATCCTGGGGAGAAAAGAGTGTTTGTGACTGCTCACAGACAAGAGCACAGGTCAAAAACAGAGTAAACACCTCTCCCTTGACTGTGCCACTTTGGAGGAACTGACAACTTAGGTCCCTAGAGTGTACCCACCCCTTAACAAAGAACTCAAAAGTCAAGCAACTGAGTGGGAAAATGACCAAAAAGGGGGGGAAATGAGCCTAAGGAAGGTGACTTTTTTGGTGAAAAGGTAATTTCTTCCATCCTTACCTTCATCCTTTGAATAAAGAAGAACAAAGCATGCCATCAGAGGAAGACAATAAAATCAAGGCTTCTGCATCCAAAACTTCCAAAAAATATATGCAATGATCTCAGATCATGGGAGAGCTCAAAAAGGATTTTGAAAATCAAGAGAGGTGGAAAAAAAAATTGGGAAGAGAAATGAGACTGATGCAAAAAAAATCATGAAAAGCAAGTCAACAGCTTGCTAAAGGAGACAAAAAATGCTGAAGAAAATAACATCTTTAAAAATAGAATAATCAAAATGACAAAAGACATTCAAAATGCTAGGGAGGAAAAGAATGCTTCAAAAAGTAAAATTAGCCAAATGTAAAAGGAGGTTCAGAAGTTCAATGAAGAAAATAGCTCTTTAAAAGTTAGAATGGAGCAGATAGAAGCTAATGATTTTATGAGAGATAAACAAAGTATTAAAGAAAAACAAAAGAATGAAAAAAATAGAAGACGATGTTAAATATTTCACTGGAAAAAGAACTGGACTGAAAATTAAATCCAGGAAAGATAATTTGAAAATTATTGGTCTATCTGAAAACCATGATCAAAAAAGAACTTAGATATCATTTGCCAAGAAATTATCAAGGAAAACAGATGATTTTCCAGAACCAGAGGGCAAAATAGAAATGGAAATAATTCACCCATCACGTTCTGAAAGAGATCCCAAAAGGAAAACTCCTCGGAATCTTGTAGCCAAATTCCAGAGTTTCCATGTCAAGGAGAAAATACTACAAGCAGCCTGAAAGAAGCAATTCAAGTATTATGAAAATACAATCAGGATAACAAAGGTTTTAACAGTTTCTACCCTAAAGGATGGAATGACTTGAAATATGATATTCCAGAAGTCGAAGAAGTTAGGATTAAAACCAAGAATCGCACACCCAGCAAAACTGAGTATAATACTTCAGGGGAAGAAATGAAATTTCAATGAAATAGAAGACTTCCAAGCATTCTTGTTGAAAAGACCAGAAGTGAAGAGAAAAATTTGACTTACAAATACAAGAATCAAGAGAAACATGAAGGGGTAAACAGGAAATGGAAGCCTTATGAAACTCATTAAAGTTGATCTGTTACATTCCTACATGGAAAGATGCTACTTGAAACTCATGAGATTTTTTTCAGTATTAGCAGAGTTAGAGGTAACTGGTATGGAAGTGCTTTGCATTGTTGCATATTTATGACCTATACTGAATTGCTTCTTTTCTCAAAGAGAGTGGGGATGGAGGCAGGGAGAGAATATGGAACTCAAAGCTTTAAGAATAAAAGTTAAAAATTATTTTAGTGTACAACTAGAAATTAAGCTATACAGGCAATGGAGTATAGAAATCTATTTTGCCCTATAGGAAAATAAAGGGGCAGGTGAATGGAAGAAAGGTGGGTAATAGAAGGGAGGACAGACTGGATGAAGGGGTGGATGGGGTTCATGCTGTCCTGGGGTAGGGGATGGGGATAGATGGGGAGAAAATTTTGAATTGAAATTCTTCTGGAAGTGAATGTCAAGAATTGAAAATAAATAAATTACATATTTAAAAAAGAGTAGAGTTTTGGAAAAGACAAAGTCCTACCTCACATACAGGTAGGAGTTTTCTCAGGATTAAAGCCTAAGAACCAGAGAGAGGATTAATAAGAGTGACTGTAGATGGAGGATTTGGTAGTTTCTGTCTATGAAGAATGTCTTAGGAGTCAAGAATAGTGGTAGGGCCATAGAATTAAAAATCAAAACTGTTGTTTCTATTTCCTGTAACTTTCTATTTGTCTCTGGGATTTTCTGTTAGTGCTAGGATTAGGGGAGAAGGCCAAAAGAGTGAGAAGCCCGTGCTAGAGGCCATATGGCACAGTGAATAGAATTGGACATGGAGTCAGGGAGTCCTGGGTTCAAATCCTATCTCTGACACTTCTTAGCTGTGGGATCTTGATCAAGTCACTTAACCTCTCTGAGACTGAGTTTCCTCTTATGTAAGATGGGAGTACTAATAGTGTTTTCCATATGGTTGGGGATTAAATGAGATAATATATGAAAAGCACTTTGAAATTTTCAAAGTGCTATTTAAATCATGGCTATTGTGTTCATTTAATCAGACTCGGTATTACAATGAAGACAGAGTTCTGTGGCATGTGGGATGTTGGGCTGGGGATTTCCTAGTAGGTAGTAAATCAATTGCTATGAAGAACATCTAGAGTATAGGTCCAGCCTAGAAGAACTAAGTGAAGGTTTACTATCCCTTGACAAGACATGAACCTCTTAACCAAAATGGCAATCTCCAGAAGTGGTGTGAATTGTCCTTGTCATGAGTCCTCAACTATTTATCAGAGATCTCTTTCAGTTGGAAGCAATGAAAGTCATCTAATTCACAACACACTGATAGCAGAATGTAAAGCTGGCCCTTGGCTCTTGATCTTTTAAAAAACCGTAATGGAAACTCACTAGAAGACTGCAACAGAAGGAGATATCAGAAGCTCCATAAAAATCTTCTTGAGTTAGAATATAAAGCATAAATGAAAGATCCTCTGAACTTAAGGACAGAGGAGTTTCCCAAGACAAAGAACAATGATGAATTCAGCTGCACTAAGGGAAGCAAATAGAATAAGACAAATGTAGGAGGTTGAGTTGAATTGGAATCTGCAGAGAAGTGTAATTGGTGCCAGATAGGAGGAAAAGATGGAGGAAGGAGAAAAGAGAAGGGAATAGACAGACACACAGACAGACAGAAGCAGAGAGACAGAGGGAGAGTCAGAGGGGCAACGACAGAGACAGACAGAAATAGACACAGAGAGATAGAGGAAGACAGAGATACAGGGATGGAGAGACAAAGAGAAAGAGGCAAAGAGAGACAGAGAGAATGGAAACTCTTCACTGCACTTGAATCTAGACAGAGGTGCCAATAAACTGCAGCATTTATCTGGTTACAAATGGGACAGAGGATAAACACTGAAGAAAAAGATACAATGAAGATTGTCTTATAAATATTCCTTCACATTATCATCATGGGGGCTGCCCTAGGTAATCTCATATTGCTTGTCATACAATTTGAATTTTTTAGTTTTTTCTTCTGTCCTATTTTTCATGATAACCTCTATTTTACTTTGCTAAGATTTTTCCCTCTGTTTTGAGCTACATAATCTCTTTATAAGCTTTTTCTCAAATTCTTGAATTTTACTCCTTATCTCTTTATTTATTTATTTGTAGTCCTATCTTCCACTCTTGGAATCCATGTGACTAAAATATTCTTCTTTTCTGGAATGTGTAGTCACTATTACAGAATTATTCTCTCCTGGGGACAGAGTCAAGATGGATGAGTAGAAAGATGCACATACTCTAGCTCTTTCCCCAAAACCCATAAAATATCTGAAAAGAATGACTCTCAACAAATTCTAGAGCAGCAGAATCCACAAAACAACAGAATGGAGGAGATTTCCAGCCCAGGGTGACCTGGAAGACTGACAGGAAATGTCTGTCACATCGCATGCAGAGTGGTGCACAGCACAGCCTGGGCTGCATGGCACTGGGAGGAGCAGGATGTGAACAGGGCTCTGAGGTGGAATCCACAGCAGTAGCAGCAGCAGTTCTCAGATCCCTTAACCAACACTTCACAAAGCCGACAAAGACACTTTAAAGGTCAGGGGAAGCTTTTTCACCTCTGTGACAAGGGAGCAGGGTCCTCCCTTAGCCCCAGTCCCAGGTGGCAGTAGCTGTAGCAGCAGCAACAGCAGTGTCAGCTGGCTGCAGTGATCAGCCTGCATCCATTGTTGGATAAAGTCCCTGGGGGAATTGAGCTACTGATCTGAACCTCAGCCCTAGTGGCAGCCCCGCCCCTGCCTAAAGTCTCTGGGGGAATTGAGCAACCAATCTTAACCTCAACCTCCAGATGGCCAGGGAGGCCATCTCCCTTGATTGTGCCACCTTAGAGGAATTGAGAATTTACAAGTCTCTAGAGTATGCCCTAATCTTGACAAAGTAACTGGTTGGAAAATGCCAGAAAAAGGGGAAAAAATAAGAATATAGAAAGTTACTTTCTTGGTGAACAGGTATTTTCTCCCATATTTTCTGCTGAGGAAGAATAATGCTGACTATCAGGGGAAGACATAAAAGTCAAAGCTTTTTCTTCTCAACATCCAAACTAAATATTCAACAGCCTCAGGCCATGGAAGACCTCAAAAAGGATTTTGAAAATCAAGTAAGAGTTGTGGAGGAAAAATTGGGAAGAGAAATGAGAGTGATGCAAGAAATCGTGAAAAGCAAATCAACAGCTTGCTAAGGCAGACCAAAAAAATGCTGAAGAAAATAACACCTTTAAAAATAGGCTAACTCAATTGACAAAAGAATTCCAAAAAGCTAATGAAGAGAAGAACACTTTAAAAAGAAGAATTAACCAAATGAAAAAGGAGGTTCAAAAACTCATTGAAGAAAATAGTTCTTTAAAAACTAGAATGATACAGATGGAAGCCAATGATGTAATGGAAACCAAGACATTACAAAACAAAACCAAAAAAATGAAAAAATGGAAGATAATGCAAAATGTCTCAGTGGAAAAAAAAAAAGCTGACCTTGAAAATAGATCCAGGAGAGACAGTTTAAAATTTATGAAACTACATGAAAGCCATGATCAGAAAAAAAGAACCTAGACATCATCTTTCATGAAAATATCAAGGAAGCCTGCTCTGTTATTCTAGAACCAGAGGGTAAAATAAATGTTGAAAGAATTCACTGATCACCTCCTGAAAGAGATCTGAAAAGAGTAACTCCTAGGAACATTGCAGCCACATTCTAGAGGTCCTAGGTAGTGGAGAAAATATTGCAAGCAGTCAGAAAGAAAGAATTCAAGTATTGTGGAAATACAATTAGGATAACAGAAGATCTAGCAGCTTCTATATTAAGGGATGGAAGGACTTGGAATATGATATATTTCAGAAGACAAAGGAACTAGGATTAAAACCAAGAATCACCTACCCAGCAAAACTGAATATAATCCTTCAAGGGAAAAAACGGTCTTTCAACAAAATAGAGGACTTTGAAGCATTCTTGATGAAAAGAACAGAGCTGAATAGAAAATCTGACTTTCAAACACAAGAATCAAGAGAAGCATGGAAAGGTGAACAGGAAAGGGAAATCATAAGGGACTTACAAAAGTTGAACTGTTTACCTTCCTACACAGAAAGATAATATTTGTAACTCTTGAAACTTTTCTCAGTATCTGGGTAGTTGGAAGGATTATACACATACATACACACACACAGAGAGAGAGAGAGAGAGAGACAGAGAGACAGAGAGAGAGAGAGAGAGAGACAGAGAGACAGAGAGACAGAGAGAGACAGAGAGAGACAGAGACAGAGAGCCCAGGATGAGTTGAATAGGAAGGGATCATATCTAAAAATATAAACTTAAGAGGTGAGAGAGGAATATATTGGGAGGAGAAAGGGAGAAATGGAATGGGGCAAATTATCTCTCATAGAAGAAGCAAGAAAAAGCTTTTCCAATGGAGGGGAAAAGGAGCAAAAAGGAGCAAAAAAAGTGAAGCTTACTCTCATCATATCTGGCTCAAGGAAGGAATTACATACACACTCAATTTGGTATGAAAATCTATCTTACACTACAAGAAAGTGGGGAAAAGGGGATAAGCAAGGTGGGGGAAGGATAATGGAAGGGAGGGCAAACGGGAGGAGGGAGCAATTAGAAGTAAACACTCTTGGAGAGAGACAAGGAAAAAAAGAGAATAGAAGAAATAAGGGGCAGGATAGGATGGAGGGAAATGTAGTTAGTCTTATACTACATGATTATTATGGAAGTCATTTGCAATACTACACTTATATAGCCTATTGTGAATTGCTTGCCTTCTCTGTGGGGATGGGTGGTAAGGGAGGAAGGAAGATATGTTGGAACTCAAAGTTTTGGGAACAAATGTTGAGAATTGTTTTTGTTTACAACTGGGAAATAAGAAATACAGCTAAAGGGGTATAGAAATTTATCATGCCCTACAGCACAAGAGAGAAGATGGGGATAAGAGAAGGAAGGGGTGTTAGAAGGGAAGGCACATTGGTGGAAGGGGCAATCAGAATTCACAGCATCTCTCAGGTGAGAGATGGGGGGAAAATTTGGAAGTCAAAATTTTGTGGAAATAAATGTTGAAAACTTAAAATAAATAAATTTAAAATAAAAAATCAGAAAAGAAGTTTATAATTTTGGGAACCTTATCCTTTTTAGAGATCTACATCTATAGTTCTTTCTGAGATCATCCTTTTTTTCTGTGAACCCAAGTCAGTGGTGGAAAAAAAAAAAACAGATAAAAACCACCAATCCCTCTACCACCAGGGTATCTATGGCCTTTTCATCATAAAGCAGGGAGTCTGAGTCATGTCTACTTGTTTTCTCTCCTCTGTTATTGCTATTTCATTTTAGGTGGTTCCTTGCTACTCTATTATTTACCAAATTAGCATTATGTAATACAGAAGAGCTGTGAACAGAATTTGATGGCTCTAGAAGAGAAAAGCTAAGATTGTTACTCAAAGGGCTGAGTCCATAAAGCATTGTTTCAGGTATACTAATAAAAGAGTCTTAGGCTTTTAGACTTTTTCTCATTTCACACATAAAACGTCTGTGTCCTATTCATAATTACCTTAACAATGTGATACTGCTGCATGCATATAATACTGAGAACATTAAAATGGGTCCTGTAGCATTTTCTTACAAAAAAAAAGAAAGTAATTTTCTGGTAGTTTGATTGGTATGGCATTGAATAAGTATATTAATTTCAGTAGAATTGTCATTTTATTATATTAATTTGACCTACCCACAAGCAACTGATGTTTTTCCAGTTACTTAGATTTTGTGTAAAAAGTGTTTTGTAACATCTGTGCGAAAAGTATTTTTAACATTGTTTGTATAGTTCCCTGGGTTTGTTTCAGCCCGTAGACTACCAGATATTTTATAGTGTCTACTGTAGCTTTAAATGGAATTTTCTCTTTTGTTGTCCTCTTTATATCAATGACATCTACATGTAAGACTTCACCATTGTATATCCTGTTTTTGTCTTTGAATAGTCTTCATGATTTGTTGAGAGCTCTACTAGTTGGTAGTACTGACTGTAGTGTTTTGAAATGTCATATATTTAACTCTAAAGTACCTATAATTGAATATTTTATCTTTTAGTCTTGATAGTTAAATGAAATCCCAAGTTTGCCTTTATTTCCAAGGGTATCATTTATTTTGTGTTAAAATTCTATCATATGTAATAAAATTATTCAATTCTTAGAATATAACTTGCTTTTGCCTTTAGAACAACTCTCGGATGTTTTTTTCCTCATAAAGCACCTATTATCTTTTTTTGTGATTTTGCATTGCAATTTTGCTTCTTAATTGTCTTATTTCCTGAATATAACATTTTAGACATTGGTTCTACTGTTCTGCTACTCTGCTAGGGTAAAGATTTTGGAATCATCTTTGACTGTTCAGTTCTATTTATTACTTCTGAGTAATACCACCAAATTTTGTATTTTCTTTCTTTGAAATATCTGTCAGATTTTTCCTTCCCCTTCTATTACTAATTTCCTTAAGCACCTATTCTATTCCCTTTCTCAGCAGATGTCCTCACCTATTATTGTCTGACCTGAACTGCCTCTTTTCTCCTTCTCCCTTAAAACCTTAAAATCTACCTTAAACCTATCATCTCTTTTTTACTCTTTGTCTCTTCTGTGGCAAACTAACATTTGCCCTTGATTCTCTCCCTTCCCTTCTCCTCCAGACCCTTCCCTCTTGCATGCTTATTCTCAAGTTCCCACATCTGATTGATAGATCTCCTTGTGGTATAGTGGAAAGAGCACTGGACTTGAAGTCAGGAAACCTGATTTAAATGTTTATTTAAATTTCTAGATACACATTGGCAAGTCAAATAACTTCTGAGAATGTTAGTCTTATCTGTAAAATGTAGAGAATGATAGTCATGCTGCCTGGTTAACTGACTGGTTATATTAAAAATCCTTCACAAACTTTATTGTCATATAAATGACTTTTTTTTATTATTTTCCAATTTTTAATGGGATTCAACTGGCATCTTGCTAATACTATTTTATATTAATTGTTATATGGCCTGTTGTACATGTGAATAATCACTAGCTTGTGTAATTGAATAAACATATCAATATATAAAACAAACAAAAAAAAGAATTATTTTCTTCCCATGAAGTGTTGTCTTAGAAAGTCTGTAGTATATCGTCATTGCATCAGGGACTTTTTTATGTTCATTCAATTCTTTGTTCTTTCCGATAGGTTGGTGAAGGTGCCCTTCCTCTCCCTTATTCTTTCTTCTGAATTGCTCTTGGCTTTGCACTTGCTAGAGTCACTGTTATGCTAATCTTCCATGTAGTTCCTGGGATGGGAGTCATTAATGTTAGCAGTCAATCAGAGCTCTTAGTCTTTGGTCCAGGGTAAATTAGTGGACATTAATAGCTTGTAGACACTTTTCTTTGGGTGTGGTTCTAGATGGGACAGATGTCAATGTGGGTCAATGTGGCCTCCATGCAATATACTGGTGAGGGAAGATGTCAGACTGGTAAAAATGGAGCTTGGAGGGTTTTGTGACATACTCCTTTCTTTTGTGAAAATGGTACATCTTCCTGGGTTTGAATCTGACCTCAGATACTTCCTAGTTGTGTGATCCTGGGCAAGTCACTTTACTGTTTGCTACAGTTTTCCTCACTTGTAAAATAAGTTGGAGAAGGAATGGCAAACTACTCCAGTATCTTCACTAAGAAAACTTCAATGGGGTCATCAACAGTGGAACATGACTAATACAACTGAACAGCAACAACCATTAGTCCACAACACCAACCTAGATTGGTATCAGTATTGACACAAGCTGGTAGCATTTCCACCACAAATGCATATGCTGCCTATGTGACCTTGGTCAAAATCATTTAACCTCTTTAGGGCTCATCTACGAAACAAAGGTGTCTTGTCCAGTTCTATCCTATGAGCCTTTAGCTCTAAATCTATGAACCAGGGAGAAAATTGAGACTAGAATGAGACAAGAAGAATTAGAAGCTAATAGTTGGGGTGATCTGTATGCTTATAAGTTTGCTTGTCTCTGCCTGTACCAAATAAGAGTGATAAATGCATTTATCAGACTTTCTGAACATTAGTCATATCACCAGGGTACTGATGAAATGGTACTCCAGACCCCTGTTTCCCCTTACCCCTTTCTCTTTGCCTTATATTGATTTACCTCTCTTTCCTTTGGAAACCAGAGCCAGAAACCCTTCAATATTAAGAGCAATCCCAGTGGCACCTACCTTTCATCCCCCTTGAATTACATTAATTGCCTGAAAGCTAAAAAGTATTTTCAGATTCTGTCTGCTGGTTGGCAAGAAATATTTAACAGCTCCAGCAGATTTATAAAGATGCCATGGAGATGCCTGGAGACTAACAATCAGAAAATACAGCAGCAAAACAACACTATTTTTCAAGGTTAAATGCTCAGAATGCTAAAAAGAAATTGCCCAGAAAGCAAAACAGGAATTCTGATGTAGGAAAAGCTCAGTACTTAGGCCTTGACAAAAGGGAAGGAGCTGAAGGTTTGGAAATAAGATTTCACGGCTTCACACAATAATTATGAATTTAACAAAGGAGTTTTATTTTTTAATTTAGTTTCATTCGGGTAGACCAAATATATTTCTCCCCACCTCTTCATGTTATGGTAATTTTCCTTTAATTTGTGGCCAGAATTGATGCTGCAGTGAGTGAGAAAAGTAGCCCCAGTGATATAATGCATCCCACCCATGAAAGATCACAACAGATGTTATTCTATGCTCTCTGGAAGCTGGGAAGAGGAGCACTCAAGGATTATCAATACTGAATAAGCAAAAATTTTTAAACTTTATATTAATAACAATAGGTATCATTTATGTACTGGTTTTTATTAAAAATAATTCTCATTAATGTAGTGGATTAAGAAATGAAAAACACTTTATAAATATTGCCTCACTTCATCCTCATAACAACATTGGGAGATACATGTTATTATTTTCCCTGTTCTGTAGAGGAAGAAGCTGAGAAAGTGTTTATTGTATAATAATAATTATAATATATAATATGATAATACAATTTTTGTAATATATAATATATTATATACTCTTGTAATTCTTACAGTATTGATGTATAATAAGAATTATGCACATTAATACTGAAGTATCAAAAGACTCAGTGATAATTATTTAAATATATCTAGCAAAAATGACAGTTTCTTTAGAATAGATATAATAATAGGTAGAGAGAAGAATATTTCTTCTTCTCCCCTAGGTGATGTTTTAGCAATTTTTATCCTTCACTGACACACTGATTCTGTAATCTAAAGTCTTTATGTGTTAGTATAAAAAAAGTACAGTTGGAGATTGGAGGGTGGTGTACTAACAATTATTGGCATATGTAAAAAATGCATCTATATATTTGGTTTTTATATACCTTTCTTTCCCAATATATATTTATCCCTTTCCCCTTCCCAGAGATCCATTCCTTTAATGAAGAATAAAAAAGGGGAAAACATAATTTCAATAAAATGAATCAATTCGTTATCCAATTCTGACAATATTGGAGGTGCTCTAAAGCCACAGTTTTCTTCCATTTCTAAAAAGAAAGGAGAGAGGTACATTTTCAAGCCTCTTTTTAGGGCAAAACTTGATCAATATAATTGCTCAGGGGTACATTTTAACTTGTGCAAAATATGCTACTGGTACCCAGTGCGATCATAGAGTCTTGTTGAGGTTCAATGAACCTCAACCACACACATCAGTCCTTTGTCCATGAAAGGCAGTCATCCAAATTCTTATGACTAATTGTTCCTTATTAAAGAATTTTAAGAATTCTTTAACTTAAATCATTTTTACATATAGAAGAATATATGCTCCTTGAAAGCAGAAATTTTCTGTTTGTCCAGAGTCTAATAATATCTGGCATAGTACATAATAAACACTTGAAGGGAAAATGTTATCATAGAAAGATTTCTAAAAGCCAGCCTAAAGAAGGAAGAAGTTTCATTTATTTATCACTTTTAAGTTCCTGTGGAACGACTTGGATAGCCATTAGTCACAAAAATCATTTATTTAACCCCTGCTAAGTGCTGGACATACAAAGAAAGGGAAAAACAGTTCATGTCTTTAAGGAATTTGCAATCTAATGGAAAGGAAACATAAAAATTAGTGTATATATACATATATGCATATATATTTATCTTGAATTAGTATATATATATATATACTATATATATTTATCTCATATTGTACATTTGATGTATACATCAGTAAGATAAATACACATTCTCTCAGAGGGAAAGCGTTAGCATTAAGTAGAACTAGGAAAGGCTTTTTTCAGAAGGTGGAATTTTACAGAGACTTGAAAGAAGCCAAGGAAGCCAGGAGACAGGGATAATGAAGAGGAGAAACAACCCAAACACGATTAGAAGCCACTGAAAATACATGAGGAGAAGAATGAAGAAGTTGAGATTATTTAGTCTGGAGGAAGTTACAAGGACCCATTTTATAGCTGTCTCCATGAATAAACATCATATTATTAGGTGCATGGATTTAGTGCTGGCATGGCCTTTAGTGGTCACCTAGTTCAGTGCCCTCATTTTACTAATTTGTACCCTGAGATGCAAAGAGGCTTGTTCAAGTTTCTCTAAGTAATAATAGAGCCATGATAGTAATAGAACCTCAGGTCCTCTGACTTTGTACCACACATTTAATCTCTTCTGAAAACAGATTGAGGGATAATGCATTCAAATGGTGGTCAAAGGAAGGACTTCAAGACAAACATAATAGCAAGTAGTGGAATTCCCTTTCCTGGATATCTTCAATACCAGGATAGATCCCTATCTCTGTTGGTGGTCTAGGGTTCTAGTAGAAAATTAGTTAAAATGATACCTGTAGGAATCAGGAAAATAATATGCATAGTAACAACACCACTATGTAACCATCAACTATGACAGCCTCTTCTCAGTTATACTATGATCCAAGAAAAATCCAAAAGGCTCATGTCCAAAGAAAGAGCTGTGGAGTTGGAATGCAGATCAAAGCATACGATTTTTATTCTTTTCATTTTTTTTCTTTCTTGTAGCTTCTGATTCTATTTCTTTTTGATTCCTTTTATTTACAACATGACTAATGAGAAAATATGTTTAACATGATTGATTGTACATGTATAATCATAAAAAAGAAGATATCTGTAGGTCCCTTCTGAAACTGGCATTCTATTATTCAAGGGTCAGGAAACCCCATTTCTCAGTGTAGTATCTCTAAATCGTCATCAAAATGTTTTGATTCCTGTTCATTTATTTTTGTTTTTCTTTAGGCAAAGAAAGCTGTTTCCCATTTCACATCATTTCTCCTCCACTTGGGCAGTGTGTGCTTGTATCTATGAGAGATAGAATTGTAAAGGTGCTGGTTTTTCTGAACTCACTATCTTGGTTGTCAGTTTCATTTGGGCTACAGGTTTAACTTAATGAAAAGACCACTTTCAGTGTTTATTGGCTCATAAATCTCTACCTATTATTATTTCTTATCTGTTTACCTCTTTCTCCTGGGCAGGAAGGAAGCATTTGACCTTACAAATGATTCACTGCTGATGGACCTTTTTTTTTTTCACTCCCATGGACATTTGAAAAGGCTTCGAAAGCCAGAGTAGCAACTATATTTCTAATTCCTCCATATTAGAAAAGCTGGGTCTTGGCTTGAGGAATGATCATTGTTCTTCTAATTGTAGACTGTAGTATTCAGTTTCTTTCCTTCCTTTCTTCCTCCTTCCCTCCTCTTTTTTTGTAACATCACAATTCATATTTTTATGTCTCATACCTAAAGGAAGCATTTATTTCTAGACTGAAATATTTCTTACTATTTCCTCTTTTTGATATGACTTTCCAATGAATAATGACCTGCTTTGCTATACTGTATACTTAGAATGTCAAATTGTCTGTGGTTGGGGGACGAGGGAACTAGGGGGTAGTCAATTAGTCATAAGTATTCATGAAGTACTTGCTATATGCTACTCTCTGTTCTTAGAGTTTGGGATGCAAAGAAAGACAAAAATGTTTTCTCCCCTGAAAGAGTTAACATTCTAATAGAGGAGAAAACAAGAAAATAAGTGTGCATATATAATATACATATAATATAAATGGAAGATAACATCAGAGGGAAAGTATTAGCAAAGGGGAAAGTTGAGCAGGGAGACAAAGAGAGACAGGGAAATTTCTCTTGCCAGAATTGGGTTTCAGATAAATTTTGAAGAAAACTAGTGAAACCAGAAGTCTGCAGTGAGAAGCAAAAGCATTCTGGGCATGGGAGACAACCAGAACAAATGCAATATGAAGGATCTACAACCACCACCACTACCATGTGAACAATTACTAATATCACCACCACAACCAAGATGGCAGCCATCACCACAAAGTCAATAACAATCACAACCACATCAGGATATGGAGTATCTTCTATGAGGAAAACCAAATATACAGCAGCTGCATTATATGTACATGGAGACTACTAAAGTGTAAGAGTATTGTAAAGTTAGAAAAGGGTCAGTTTGTGAAGGGAAAGTGACCTGAGGTGAAAATACTTCTGCATTTACATCTAAAGCCACTAAATTTTGTTAGAAATTTGCAACTGTTGTGTAGTATACAACTGGAGTGGAGAGAAAACAATAGTATCTGTGGAACTGCCTGGAATGTTTGCCTAAATATTCACAGGCTTCATTTTTATGGGTATTACTCAGAAATTTCCATGTTACCTACTAATGTATAGCAATTAATCATAATTTCTTGCCTCCTTCAAGTTCATGACTAGAGACGTTGGGCTTTATTCCATCCTTTTGGCAATTTATGCGACAAAACTCTCATTTTCACTGACTGAAGTTTTCTGTAAAATGGGAATTTTTATTTGGGGGGTGGCTATTGGATATAGGATTTCATTGTTTCAGGGAAACTCCAGTGAGGAAATTCTCTCTACTGGGGCACATCAACATCTGGTAGAGAGTTGTTTGGTGGCATTGAGAGGTTAAATAACTTTTACAGGGCCATACAACCAAGTACTATCAGAGGCTAGACTTAAACTCACTTCTGCACTCCAAGTTCTTCTTCTCTTGGGTGGCTTGCAAACCATATCAAATGCTTGTTCAATCCCAGACACTTTGCTAAGAGTTGAGGATGCAAAAAAGGGCAAAAACAACATATTTCATGTTCTCAGAGACTTCATGTTAAGCTAAGAGATACAACCATAAATAATTATATGCAAGCAATCATCAAAAACACTTGATACTGGCTGAGAAACAAAGGGGTAGATCAGTGGAATAAATTAAGTACTCAAGAAACAGTAGTAAATGAATATAGCAATGTACTGTTTGATAAACTCAAGGATCCCAGCCTCTGGGATAAGAACTCATTGTTTGATAAAAACTGGATAATAGTGTGGTGGAAACTGAGCATAGACCAATGCCTGACACTGTACACAAGAATAAAGACCAAATGAGTACATGATCCAGATATAAACATTGATATTATAAACACATCAGGGGAGCAAGGAATAGTGTATTTGTCAGATTTATGGAGAAGGGAGAAATTTATGAACAGAAAAGAGATAGAGAACATTATGAAGTGCAAAATAGGTAATCCTGATTACATTAAATTGAAGTTTTTACACAAATAAAGCCAATACTATCAAGACTAGAAGGGAATTAGAAAACATTGAAAGAATTTTTGCAACTAGTTTCTGTGATAAAGGCCTCATTTCTAAAATATGCAGAGAACTGAGTCAAATTTACAAGAATACAAGTCACTCCCCAATTGATAAAGGATCAAAGGATATCAACAAGTAGTTTTCAGAGGAAGAAATTAAAGCTATCTATAGTCATACGAAAAATGCTCTAAATCACTATGATTAGAGAGATGCAAATCAAAAGAACTCTGATCATACCTATCAGATTGGTTAACATAACAAAACAGGAAAATGATAAATGTGGGAGAAGATATGGAAGAGTTAAAACATGAATTCATTCTTGGCGGATCTGTGAGCTGATTCAACTATTCTGGAGAGTCATTTGCAACTATGCCCAAAGGGCTATAAAAATAAGCATACCCTTTAACCCAGCAATATCACTTGTAGGGGTATATCCCAAAGAGATTATAAAAATGGGAAAAGGTCCCGCATGTACAAAAATATTCATAGCAGCTGTTTTTGTAGTGGTCAAGAACTGGAAATTGAGGGAATGCCCATCAATTGGGGAATGACTCAATAAGCTGTGGTATATAAATATAATGGAATACTATTGTTCTATAAGAAGTGATGAATAGGCAGACTTTAGAAAAACCTGGAAAGACTTATATGAGCTAATGCTGAGTGAAATGAGCAGATCCAGGGGAACACTATACACAGTGGTGGACAAACTAAGAAAGATTCTCCCCAGCCCCTTGCATAATGAGAGAAACTGAGGAGATTCTCCCTTTCCCCTTGCATGACCACCACATGACCTGACAAAAGGAATGTAACTTAAAGCTGATATGCATAACTGGGAGTGCCAGGAGAAGCAGCACATAATAATTAACGAATCATGTAGCCGGGATGAATAGACCCTTATCTTAAGAGTCATAAAACTTCTTAAGGGAGGAGGTGTCTGTGTTCAAGGACCTGGCCAGGTCTTGGGCACATACATCAAAGTCAACAAGTGGAACTTCCAGTCACATTTCCTTCTTTGTTCTAATGGCCCTCTTTTCCCTGAAGGTACTTGTATAGAGAGACTGAATGGGAGAAGAATCTTCTGAGGTCTTTGCTACGGAAGTAGGGATACTGGCTGCTGCCTATTCTCCCAGGGAGGAACTTTGCCAACTGCTCCTTCTTTTCAACCTCCCCGGTTGCTGAAGTGATGAAGCACAATCTTGGCTGGTGATGTATATTTTCTCTCTTTCTATTCTGTCTTAACTATTATCTACTGTTTATATGTATACACGTATTAACTTACACAGTTTGTAATAATAAAATATAATCTCCCATTAAGTTTTTTTAGTGCATGACATTGTATCTTAAGATCTAAATGTGAAGTGAAAGTCCTACTCAGTTCATTATCCCTTTCAATTACAACAGTATCAGACACACTGTGCAAGGGGTGTTTTGGGTAGACCTAGTCCTTCACAGCAATGCAAGCACCTAAAACATTGAAGCAAAAATCCATCAAAATTCAGAGAAAGAACTATGGAATCATAATGCAAAATAAAGCAGATTATTTTTTCTATTAAGTTCTGTTTTGGTTTAGTTTTTCAAAATGTATGTGTAGAACCCACATAAGATTGCATGCTGTCTCAGGGAGGGAGAGGAGAGAGGGAGAGAAATTTTAAAACTTATGGAAGTGATTGAGTTTTTTGTTATTATTATTATTATATTGGTTTACAGTGTTCTACAATCACTTCCATGTGACTTAGGTTTTTCTCCTCCCTTCCCCTCCTTCTCCCTCGTTCCCCCCTCCCTCCCCCATCCCTCCCCGAGTCAGAATACATTTTATATAGGTTATACGCATACATTCCTCGTAAATTACATATTCACTTTAGTCCTACGGCATAGAAGAATGAAAATGAATGGGAGAAATCATAAAACAAACCAAAACGTAATACAAAAGGAAATGATCTGCTACATTCTATGATCAAATTCCAGAGTTCTTTCTCTGGATTTGGAAGGCATTTTACCTTAAGAGACCATTGGGAATATTTTAAGTCCTTGCATTGCAATGAAATTCTAAATCTACCAGAAAAAATCTTCACACGTTGTGTTGTTACTGTGTATAAAGTTCTCCTGCTTCTGCTCCTTTAGTTCAGCATCAGGTCATATAAGTCTTTCCAGGTCTCTCTGAAGTCTTCTTATTCATCATTTCTTATACCACAATGGTATTCCATTACATTCATATACTACAATTTATTCAGCCATTCTCCAATTGATGGGCATCCCTTGATTTCCAGTTTTTGGCCCATATAAAGAGTGCTGCTATAAATATTTTTGGACATATGGGACCCTTTCCCATTTTTATGATCTCTTGGGGATACAGTACTAGAACTAGTATTGCTGGTGAAAGGGTATACACATTTTTGTAGCCCTTTGGGCATGGTTCCAAATTGTTCTCCAGAATGTCTGGATCAGCTTACAGCTCCACCAACAATGAATTAGTGTCCCAACTCTCTCAAATCTTCTCCAACATTTATCATCATCCTGTTTTGTCATGTTAGCCAATTTGATAGGTGTGATGTGGCACCTCAGAGTTGTTTTGATTTGCATCTCTCTAATCAATAGTGATTTAGAGCATTTTTTTCTTATGACTATAGAAAGCTTTACTTTATTCCTTTTAAAACTGCCTGATCACATCCTTTGACCATTTATCAAATTGGGGAATGATTTGTATTCTTGTAAATTTGATTTTGTTCTCTATATATTTTAGAAATGAAGCCTTTATCACTGATACTAGATGCAAAAATTCTTTCCCAGCTTTCTGATTCCTTCCTAATCTTGACTGCATTGGGTTTGTGCAAAAACTTTTCCATTTAATGTTATCAAAATTAGCCATTTTGCACTTCATAATGTTTTCTATCTCTTGGTTAGTCAAAATTCCTCCTTTTTCCATAAATCTGACAATATCCTATGCCTTACTCCACTAATTTGTTTTTTGTATCGGTCTTTATACCTAGACCATGCACCCATTTGGACTTTATTCTTGTGTATGGGGTCAGGCATTGGACTACACCTGTTTCTGTCATACTGTTTTCCAGTTTTCCCAGCAACTTTTGTCAAACAGTTAGTTCTTATCCCAGAAGCTGGGGTCCATGGGTTTATCAAATAGTAGATTACTATATTCATTGACTGCTGTGTCTTAGTTACCTAACCTATTCCACTGATCTACTGTTCTGCCTCTTAGCCAGTACCAAGTGGTTTTGATAACTGCTACTTTATAATACAATTTGAGAACAGGTAGAGATAGATCACTTCCCTAGCATTTCTTTTCATTAGTCTCCTTGATATTCTGGACTTTTTGTTCTTTCAGATGAATTTTGATATTATTTTTTCCAGCTCTAAAAAATAGTTATCTGATAGTTGGATTGGCATAGTATTGAATAATTAATTTAGGTAGAGTTGTTATTTTTATTTTATTGGCTCAGTCCACCCACAAGCAACTGATGTTTTTCTACTTACTTAGATCTGACTTTATTTGTTCGAAAAGTGTTTTGTAATTGTGTTCATATAGTCCCTGGGTTTGTTTTGGCAGGTAGACTCTCAAATATTTTATAGTGTCTACCATACTTTTAAATGAGATTTCTCTTTCTATCTCTTGCTGTTGGGTTTTGTTAGTAATATATATATATATATATATATATATATATATATATATATACACATATATATACATATATATATGTATATACATATGTATATGTATATAGTAATATATGTACATATATATTACTATATGTACATATATGCATATATATATGCAGAACATTTGTGTGGATTTATTTTGTAACCTGCAATTTTGCCAAAGTTGTTCATTATTTCAAGTAGTATTTTATTTGATTCTCTGGGATTCTCTAGGTATATAACTATATCATCTGCAAAGAGTGATAACTTAGTTTCTTCTTTGCCTATTCTAATTCCTTCAATTTCTTTTTCTTTTCTTATTGCCACAGCTAACATTTCTAGCAGCATATTGAATAATAGTAGTGAAAATGGACATCCTTGTTTCACCCCTGATTTTATTGGAAACTCATCTAGCTTATCTCCATTGCGCATAATGCTTGCTGAAGCTTTTAGGTAGATACTGCTTATCATTTTATGGAAAGTTTCTTTTATTCCTATGTTCTCCAGTGGTTTCAATAGGTATGGATGTTGTATTTTGTGAAAAGCTTTTTCTGCACCTATTGAGATATCATGTGGTTTCTGTTAGTTTTGTTTTTGATATGATCAATAATAGTTTTCCTAATACTGAACCATCCAGGCATTCTTGGTATAAATCTTACCTGATCATAATGTATCATTCTCATGATTAGTTGCTGTATTCTTTATTCTAAAGTCTAATTTAAAATTGTTTCATCTATATTCATTAGAGAAATTGGTCTATAATTTTCTTTCTCTGTTTTAGCTCTTCTTGGTTTAGATATCCAAATCATATTTGTATCATAAGAAGAATTTAGGAGGATTCCTTCTTCCCCAATTTTCCCAAATAGTCTACATAGTATTGGAATTAACTGTTCTTTAAATGTTTGATAGAATTCACTTGTGAATCCATCTGGCCATGGATATTTATTCCTAGAGAGTACATTGATGGCTTGTTCAATTTCTTTATTTGAGATGGGGTTTATTTAAGTATTCAGCTTCCTCTTCTGTTATTCTGGGCAATTTGTATCTTTTAGAATAATCATCCATTTCATTTAGATTGTTGAATTTATGAGCATACAGTTGGGAAAAGTTATTTCTTATCATTGTTTTAATTTCCTTCCCATTGGAGGTGAGTTCACTCTTTTCATTTTTCATATTGGTAATTTGGTTTTCTTCTTTCTTTTTTTTTTTTAACCAAATTGACCAGTGGTTTATGAATTTTACTGGTTTTTTTCATGAAACCAACTCTTAGTTTTATTTATTAGTTCAATATTTTTCTTAATTTCAATTTCATTAATCTCTCATTTGCATTTCAGTATTTCTAATTTGGTATTTACTTAGAGATTTTCAATTTGTTCTTTTTCGAGTTTTTTCAACTGCATGCCCAATTTATTGATCTCCTTTTTCTCTGTTTTATTCATGTAGGCACTCAAAGATGTAAAACTTTCCCTAAGAACTGCTTTTGCAGTATCCCATAAAATTTGGTTGACTTTCTAATTATTGTTATTTTCTTGAATGAAGTTGCTGCTTGTTTCTATTATTTGTTGTTTAACTCACTCATTCTTTAGGATTAGATTTTTTTTAGTTTCCAATTAGTTTGTGGCTTATGTTTCCATGGATTTGATTACATATAGGTTTTATTGCATTATGATCTGAGAAGAATGCATTGACTATCTCTGCCTTTCTGCACTGGACTGTGAAGCTTTTATGGCCTAGTACATGGTCAATTTTTGTATGTGTGCCATGTACTCCTGAGGAAAAGGTGTATTCCTTTCTATCCCCATTCAATTTTCTCTAGATACCTATCATATCTACCTTACCTAGAGTTCTATTCACCTCTCTAACTTCTTTCTTGCTTATTTTGAAGTTAGATTTAACAAGTTCTGAGAGGGGGAGGTTGAAGTCCCCCAATAGTATAGTTTTCTTGTCTGTTTCTTCCTGTAACTCCATTAATTTCTCCTCTATGAATTTGGATGCTATATCACTTGGAGCATGTATGTTTAGTAATGGAATTGCTTAGTTGTCTATGGTGCCTTTTAGGAGGATATAGTTTTTTCCTTATCTCTTTTGATTAAATATATTTCTGCTTTTGTTTTGTTTGAGATTAGGATTGCTACCCCTGCTTTATTTACATCAACTGAAGCACAATACATTTTGTTCCAACCTTTCACCTTTACCCTATATGTATCTCCCCTTTTCAAATCTGTTTCTTGTGCCTTTGCGTTATGGAATATTGTATCCCAATTCCTTCAGTCTTTTAATATAAAAGCTGCAAGGTCCTGTGTGATTCTGACCGTAGCATACACACACACACACACATACACACACACACACACACACACAAAGTGAAAGGAATATAATCCCAGATCGAAGGCACTGGTGCAAAGGGAGGGTTTGCAGATGGTGGCAGGGAAAGACCACTTCTAAAACATGGGATTCGAATTGAATCTTGAAGGAAGCCAGGGAAACTAGAATTCAGAAGTGAGAAGGAAAAGCATTCTAGCTATTGAAGAAAAATCTATTTAATTAAAACCCCCCTTTTAACCTTATAATTACAGAAGGCTAATTTGAATTTATGAGCAACTATGGAAAAACTAGAATGGGTGAGAATAACATATTACTTTTCATTAGTACCTGAGAATGCAAAACATCACATTTGACTCTTCATTAGCTAATTTGTGGATTACATGGCAAAAATGCTGGGTTAGTTTGCCATTTGCTTCTCTATTTCCTTTTATCGATGAGGAACTGAGGCAAGAAGAATTAAGCGACTTAAACAGTGTCACACAAGTAGCAAGTGTATGAAGCCAGATTTGAACTCAGGAAGTTGAGTCTTGATAGCTCCAGGCATAGCACTCTATTCACTGTGCCACTTCCCAATAGCCTGTTAGGGTAATACAGCATTAGGTAGATGAGAAAATGGAGATAGGATTAAAACCCATGTACTTTGGCTCAAATTCAGCAGGTACTCTTTCCAGGTGAAGTTTTTGGGAAGAAAATAAAACTTTTTGCTATCCTGGCATTTAATTGTGAATGAAACAAAAGGAAAAAATTGGTTCTGGGAAAAAGTATCTGCATGCAAAAATGCTATGAAAAAGTAAGTATATCTTTAGTGATTCAGTTCAGTGATAAATCCCAAGATGTGTTTCAACTTTGTCATTGCCTCTGAGTTGCTAATCTGCTCAAGAATTGTAATGTGGAGTGGTGGAGCCACGATAGAGGAATAAAAGCAGTGACTTGGTTGAGCTCTCCCCCAAACCTCTCCGAATACTTGTAAAAATGACTATACAAATTAAGAGCAGCAGAACACACGTAATGACAGAGTGAAACAAATTTCCAGCCTAAGACAACCTGGAATGTTGACAGGTAAGATCTGTTTTACCAGGCTGAGAGAGGAGCACAATCCAGGGGAAAACACACCAGCATAGACAGGAAGGGTGAACCGTGAACCCAGGGCAGGCTTCAGGGGGATGAATCACTGGCAGCTTTGGTGGTTTCTAGACTTGTCAACCCACAAACACCAAAGACAGTTTAGAAGATCAGTAGGAAAGATCTATTGGACCTGAGTGGAAGAGGAGCATGGTTCAATCTCAGCTCCAGGAGAAGGCAGTGGGCAGTGTAGTGACGGCAGCTTCCAGCTGCTTCTCAGCCCACAGAAAGAGGTATGATTGGGCAGCTGATCAGAGGTGGATTGCAGGGATCTCTTTGGTGGCACTGAGGCAGAATTCTCTTCCTTTGCCCATGCTTTGATTTGGATCGCAATCCTGGTTGGTGGTTCTGGAGAGAGGAGGAGTGTTGAAATTTTGGAGCTTCTGGTGGCAATGGAGAGGGAATCTTCTTCACAATTCCAAGACAGAAAAACATTCTTATGGTCACTCGTAGACCAGAGCACAGGCCAAGAGAGGAGTAAACACCTCTCCTTGGATCATACCAGCTTGGAAGAAATGAAAATTTACAGATCCCTAGAAATATGTCTGAAAACAGCTGTATGAAATCCTTGAAACTCTGGATAGTACACCCTCCACATTAGAAGTAGAATCATATTTTTAAAAAGAGTTAAAAGTCAAGTCATTGGCTGGGAAAATGAGCAAAGAGTAGGGGGGTGGGAATCATACTATACAATCTTACTTTAGTGATATAGATGATCAAAACATACAACCAGAAGAAGACAACAAAGTCAAAGCTCCTAAAGCCTCCAAGAAAAATATGAATTGGTCCCAGGCCATGGAATAGCTCCAAAAGAATTTTGAAAATCAAGTAAGAGAAGTAGAGGAAAAATTTGGAAGCAAAATAAGAGTGATTCAAGAAAATCATAAAAATGAGTCGACACTTTGCCAAAGCAGATCTAAAAAGTGATGAAGAAAATAACACGTTAAAAAATAGGCTATGCCAAATGTCAAAAGAGATCCCAAAAGTCAATGAAGAGAAGCATGCCTTAAAAAGTAAAATTGGCCAGATGGAAAAGAGGTTGAAAAGCTCACTGAAGAAAATAATTCCTTAAGAATTGCAATGGAAACTATAGCCAGGATGGCAGACTAAAAGTTGGGACTCATCTGAGCTCTTCCACAAATTCCTTCAGATACCTCTAAAAAGTGAAGCTGAACAAATTTTAGAGTGGTGGAATCCACTAGGAGGCAGAGGGTGGCATATTTCAAACCCCAGTACAGCAAGACAGGTTGGCCAAAAGAACTGTTGCACCAGGCTGGGGGAGTACACAGCATGCACCCTGCTCCAGCACAGTCTCAGCCATAGTAGAGGAAGAACAGGCCCAGGGGTTCTGAGTCACCACCAGCAGTGTTGATTCCCATACCTCTCGGGGCAAGACTAGTCGGGCAGAGCTGAGTCAAAGAGAAGCCTGCGGTCCACAGCAGTAATAGTGGCTATTCCTGGGGCTATCAGTCCACAGACAGAATGTTTGAAAGTCACCTGCTTTTGAAACTTCTGGGATCAAAGATGGTGGAGAAAACTGTAAGTGCTCTCACCCTCTCTTTGGTTGATCTTAAAAAAAGCAAATAATAATGTGGAGTGGAATGGAATATTGTAGGGTGAAAGTCCAGCAGAAAGGGTACAGCAGTTTTGTTTTTTGTGTTGTTTTTTTTTAAGCTTGGGAGGCTGGGGAGATTAATGGGAAGGATCCTCTTGCTGTGTGGCTGAAGAGGACCAGTGCAAAGACACAGGAGGCATCCCAGCAAGCCCCACCTCAGCAGACCAGCAGCAGATCCTGAGCCCCAGTAGTATAAAGCTACGTGCATTTCCAATGAGAATGGGAATAAAACAAGGATGTCCATCATTACCTCTATTATTCAATATGGTATTCCAACATTTGTCACAATTTGAACAATCTAATAAGTATGAGGTAGTAGTATCTCAGAATTTTTTCAGTTTGCATTTCTCCAGTCAAAAGGCAGTTGGAAAGTTTTCTCACATGGCTATAGGTTAGCTTTGGTTACTTCATGTGAAAATTGATGGTATCATTTGATCATTTTATCTTTTGAGGAGTGGATCTTATTTTTTATAAATTTGACTGTTTTCTATATGTATAAGAAATAAAGCCTTTATCAGAGAAACTTTGCTTCAAAATATTTTCACAGTTAATACTGAAAACTGTATTTCCCTCCATCTATTCTCCTCCTATTATTGTATTTTCTTTCTTCTTTCACCTTGGTCCCCTCCTCAATAGTGTTTTGCTTCTGACTACCTCCTTGACCAATCTGCCTTCCATTCTATTATCTCACTGCCTTCTCATATCTCTTTCTACTTTCCTGTAGGGTAAATGTAATGCTCATGAGATTAAAGATCTTTCCCATCTATTAATAAGCCTGCTCCTTAAGGGGAGTTTAATTAGGGGAGATTTGTAGTAAGACACGCACCTTTTGTTAATGAGGGCACTGATTCCTAAGGGTTATGATGCCCTCTGGCTCTGAAAAATGTAGAAGAAATAGTCTGATGGGAGATTTTGCTTTTGGGGCTTACTCATTGGGAAGTGTTTGTTTGGCCAGAAAAGA